>NW_010729075.1:6428198-6475134 GCF_000365185.1 Nelumbo nucifera
CCAGGCCGCGTCAAGCCGCGCCAGGCCGCCTGGTGGGCGCCTTAGAGCTATGATTGCGTTGCATCAGCCTCATAATTCCGGTCACCCACTCCTACAAGAAGCTACTAGGAGCTCGACCTTCGGGGGCAGCACTACTAACTTTAGGTCGCCAGCTCCCACGGGAGCCTTGGGAGGCTCGACCAGCAAGGGCGCCCATGTAGCCCGTTGGCCGCCAACTCCCGCGGAAGCCACGAAGAGCTCATCTTTGTAGAGGGGACCTCACGAAGAGGATTGATGAGGTTTTATCTGAATTGAAAGTAAAGTTGGTAGAGCTGCTTAGTCTGTTAGCTCCCTACATGGTCTTTGAGTTCATAAAAAATGGAAACTATAAAGTGAGAGCTCCAGTTTCTAAAAAGTGAGGACTTAGGTTTCTGGGAGAAGAGGAATTAGCTTTTTGTAGGATGAGAACTTAGCTTTTTGTAGCGTTTCCCACAAACGGCGCCAAATGATGTAACAGATTCTGGTCACGTATCATTTTTTGGCTAAGTACCTCGTCATTTCATCTGCTCCCAAGTGGCCGATGACTCAGAGGCTGAAGTAGAGCTCCCTAGTGTAGCGCAACCCGGCTGCTCCCTGCAGGAGATGATCTTCTCATCTTTGTAGACGACGGGAACTGAGGAACCTGCAAGAACTGAATCAGAGAACTCCGGGGTGTTTACCCGGCGAGGTCACTCCGATGGCTAAGTCAGCACTTAGTTGTGAGCTGAAGATGATATTAGAGAGTGGGAGAGCTAGAGGGCAGAGATTACCTTCTCATCTCCTTCTCCTCCTCGCCCCTGGGGGGGGGTGAGGCCTTTATATACTGGAGTCCTCGTCGGTTTGGTGGAGCAGTTCCTGGATTCCCGTTGTGATGGGACCTGTTTTCGTGATAGGTGGGGTTAACGCCACCAACCGGTAAGGTTGCCCATCTCYGCCTGAATCGGGGAGTAGGTGAGCTAATATAGCCGTTACAAGTCATAATCCCGTAAAATGCGGGGTATGGTGGTGAGCTCCTCGGGGTTGTCATGCGGTGGTTAGTCTGACTAGGAAGCGAGCTGTCTGTAAGGTGCCAGGCTGCATGGTGGCGAGTTGCCTGTAAGTGCCGAGCTGTCTGTAAGGTGCCAGGCTACATGGTGGCGAGCTGCCTGTAAGTGCCGAGCTGTATATAAGGTGCTAGGCTACATGATGGTGAGTTGCCTGTGGCGAGCTGCCTGGCTGTCATGAGGCTGCACCTAGTTGTCACGAGGTGCCAGGTGTCATAATGTCACTGGAGGGTCAAATCCGCCCTCATCAGTCTCAGACTAGCTAGTTTACATAATTCATTGTCTTGGCTGCTTAATAATCAGTTCAAGATATCACTGGTTTTTTTTTTTTTAACTTGGATATAATTAAGTACAGGGAAACAGTTTGAGAGCACTAACATGAAACATCAGAAATCTAAATAAAGCCAGGCTTCAGAGTTCAGACGCAAATTTGAATYAGATGAAAGGCTTTAAAGGTAATTGAGAAAGTTTATCAATTTTTCTAATCATTAAGAGATAAGGAAGTTTCTCAAATCTCAATCAAGAGTTAATCAGTTAACTTTAAAGTACAACTAATATTGCAGTAGAATCAATAGTTTTTCCTTCCTTGTACTCCTTGAATCAGATTGAAAGGTGAAAAGGCATTCAAGCAAGTTTCTTAATCTCCATCAACAGACCATCGGTTAGAATATGGCTGATATTGCAGTTGAAGCAATGAGTTTCCTACTACTACTACTACTACTACTACTACTAGTACTCTTGTTCTCATGTTTTTCAATATGGTCCAAATAAACCTTACTCAAAATTTTCAGTGATGTTCAATTCTGTTTCCTGAATTTCCTCTTAATTTGTTCTTTTTAGGAAAGACAAATGAAACAACTTATAACCGATAAACAAATTTAATGCTGCATGATTGGCAACAGTCTACGGCCCTACTAAGTAGTTTCCTGTCTATTTGTTGGTACCAACCTTTTAAACTTCATAAATTTTGAGTTTCCCTTATTGTTTTGTTGACTACATGAAACTAATAATTTCTAGACAGTCATCAGCAGATTTAGCTATATTACTTGGCAGAGTCAACTAGGCTCAGAAGGTGCCAGAATGACACAGTGAAAATAACCAATCTTTCTTATGCTTTGGAGAAATCAAATGTCTCCACCAAGTATTGCAGCCCTTAGGGCCAGATTATTGGAAACTCCATTTGGTTATTACAGATTACCTGTCTACCAAAGTTCAGCTAGTTCCTGGTAGAGAGTTACCTCTGGCAACTTGTTTAGAGGCAATTGTTTTTTCTCCAACTCTCTTTAGGTCTAGGAGATGAGGAAAAGCTTTAGGATTCTGCTTATTTCCATCTTTTAGGTGAAGTTTGGGGAGTTTTTATTAGAGAAATAAGTGCTTATTCTAGTAAGTGCTCATGAATGTTTGATGAAAAGGCACTTATTTCAAAAAGGGGTAGCATAGGTATTTTCGTGGTGGGCCAAGACAGGCTAGAAAGGAAATAAACACTTAAAAATAAGCCCAAATTTTGGGCTTCTCGAATAAGTGCTTATTCCCAGGAATAAGGAATAAGCACTTATTTGAGCTAATTTCCCAAATGCAAATAAGCGCTTATTGGTGTGGTCCCAGCTCAAAATAAGTGTTTATTCGAATAAGCGCTTATTTTTAAGCACTCCCAAACTTAGCCTTACTCCATCAATAATGTTATATTAATATATAATTACATTAACATATCTCAGTAAAAAAGGGGCAGCCCATGCAAGGTGCCATTCAGCTGGTTGGTAAGGTCCCCTGCTGGTTGTAGCGGAGACTTGGGGTCGAGTCCTGCCTGCACCTGGGTTGGGAGGGTTATGGGTTGGGAGATGGGCTACCGTTGTGTAGCCCTTCAAAGATACAAAAAAAGGGGCAGCCCATAGCACGAGGCCCTGCCAATGCAGGGTCTGGGGAGGGACAGATGTACACTGCCTTACCCCTGCCCATACAGAGAGTTTGAGAGTTGAATTATCTTAACATTAGATAGTTTTGAGAGTTGAAACTGTCTTAGGGGGTTGGACCTAGAATGGGTTTGCCAAACCTAGGGAGATAAACTAGGTATTTCAATAATCATGGAGCATCCTCTTAAACAAAGTAACAAACATTTGAAAATAAAGTGTGCAGAATTTTTTTCTACTTTATTCAGAGTTGTAATTAATAACTTTAAAAATGGGATAACTTATAATAATTTTAGTAATTGGAAAACTTAGGTACGGATATCTAGATTATTTTCCCAATTTCTAATTTTATGCGATTAAAGGTTCAAGTTGGATTATCCTTTATTCTCTAACATAGTCCCAAGCTCATTTTGGTTGTTATTGTATAGGTTGGAAGTGATGAAGGAGGATGGAGTGTAACTCATAGTTTTATCTCACGGGATTGGGAATCAGACGAGACAGTTGCTTTTTTGTTTGGAGATATGGGTACCTCAACACCATATTCAACCTTTTACCGTACACAGGATGAAAGCAAATCAACCATGAATTGGATCCTTCGCAACATCAAAGCCATTGGTGATAAGCCCACCTTCATTTCCCACATTGGTGATATCAGCTATGCAAGAGGTTACTCATGGCTGTGGGATACATTCTTTACTCAGATTGAACCTGTTGCCTCTCAGGTCCCATATCATGTGTGCATTGGAAATCATGAATATAATTGGCCCTCACAGCCCTGGAGACCTGACTGGGCTCAGTCTATCTATGGGACAGATGGGGGTGGTGAATGTGGAGTCCCTTACAGCCTTAGATTCAACATGCCTGGAGACTCTTCTTTTTCAACTGGGACCCAAGCCCCTGCCACACGGAACCTTTACTACTCATTTGATGCAGGGGTTGTACATTTCACTTACATGTCAACAGAGACCAATTTCCTTCCTGGGAGTGACCAATACAACTTCATCAAGAGTGACTTGGAGGCTGTTGATCGGAAGAAGACTCCTTTTGTCATTGTCCAAGGTCACCGTCCCATGTACACAACAAGTAATGAGGTCAGGGATGCACCATTAAGAATGAGAATGCTTGAACACTTGGAACCTTTGTTTGTGGAGAACAAGGTGACCCTTGCTTTATGGGGTCACGTCCATAGGTACGAGAGGTTCTGTCCAATGAAAAACTTCACCTGTGCAGCCACAGATGGGAAAGATACAGAGAGTTTACCGGTGCATGCAGTGATTGGAATGGCTGGACAAGATTGGCAACCCATCTGGGAGCCAAGACCCGACCATGCAAATGATCCAATCTACCCCCAACCTGATCGGTCTTTGTATCGAACAGGTCAGTTTGGGTACACTAGGCTTGTTGCTACAAGGGAAAAGCTTATACTCGCTTTTGTTGGAAACCATGATGGGGAGGTGCATGATACAGTTGAGATTTTGGCAACAGGCCAAGTTCTCAATGGTGGTGGCAGCAGCAGGAAAGAGGTGACAGAGTCTACATTGTCATGGTTTGTCAAAGGAGGAAGTATATTGGTGCTAGGGGCCTTCCTTGGTTATGTTATTGGATTCGTTTCACATGCTAGGAAAGAGTCCATATTTAAGAGGAGTTGGACTGCTGTCAAGACTGAGGACGGATGACCCATCTTGATCATTTGAGCATGTTGGTCAGTGAATGTCAAATTGGGACTGAATCGGTGGGCATCAAAATTCAAATGCTGTATTGTATGGAATATCATAGATTCTCTTAAAAAGCTGTACGATATGTACCCTTTGTGATTAGTTATTTTATATATATACAATGGAAAAGCTGTGGTCACTTTCATGAAACATGTATATCGTAAAATGAGGATCTTAAGAAATTACTCTCTTCCCATCATTGCAGCAGTCGTTGAATTGTTCCACAAGAGACCTGACTCTTGGGGGGCATTCTTTTTTCGGATTTTGAGAGGGGGGAAGTTGGTCAATGGGATTTTGGTTCCCATTGACCAAGAATCTCATGTTCTTTTATCAGATTTATGTGGGGATCAGGGAAAGTTTATTTTCCTGTGTATCACTTACCCATCTCTTAGGTGGATAAATAACTTTCCCACCTAGGGGGAAAGTTGTCAACACTTGAATGGGACAAAAATACCCCTTTTAATTATGGATTTTTATAGCTAAAATTGTCATTGCCTTATTTACATAAGAAATAAAAGAACATGGGTAAATGCACTTACCTGAGTAAGTGTTTCCCAGGAAAAATTTACCCAGGTAAATAACTTGCTGAAAAGCGAACAGTTTATCTGGACGAGGATACCTACCTGATTGGTTACCACTTACCACTTTTGGGGTGTTCTCCAATGTGAATTGTTTTCCTTGTTGAGTTTTAAAAACAAATCAAAAGCATACATTTGCTTTGAAAACAATTGGGTTCTTAAAACAAAAAACTTGTTCTTGGTTTTATGTGTTTTTCGTTTCAAAAACTGAAACAGACAATGTATTCTTAAATGTCTGGTTTGTAAAAAAAATATGTTTTCATCTAATGATCTTTCATCATCTTTCATAAACCATACAATATCTCTGCTCCAAAATTTGTTTTTGTTTTAAAACACTTCATTTCGATAGTTTTAAAAACATAAATCCTTCTTCTTCTTCTTCTTCTTCTTTTAACAAAACCAACTTGCATTTTAGTTTTTGCTACTGAAAAGAAAAAACTGGTTCAACAATATGTTTTTGTTTTTGTTTTTGTTTTTTTATCCAAGTAGAACCCATGGACTGGTGGTCGATCTCTCTTCTTTTTTAGGTGGTGATGGTTTACCAGTCCACTTATTATAATTGGATAAATATGGTTCCACGCCTATCCAATCTGATATAATCCAATTCAGTTTGAACTTTGAATGTTATGCTTTTTAGTAAAGTGCTTTCACATATTTTTTTTCAATATATTTTGTCATGATATATAATACTAAAGTCATTTTTAGTTCATTTTATTAATTAGGGAAAATTCCCTATAGGTACCCTATACTTTAGGCCGAGTGCCAATTTAGTACTCATACTTTAAATCATGACAATCTAGTATCCGAACTTTCAATATGAGACAATTTGGTACCCGATGTTAGATTTCCGTCGGTTAGAGGATAAAAAGTCTTAAATACCCCCAGTGCTATTTCGACTTAATAAAATAATTAAAATTACCCATCAAGCAATGTAAGTAGGAACCACTGTTCATACTTGCATTTACAAAGACGTTGAGAACCAGCTCCCTCACGCCAGTGGTGTCAGGCGAATGCGCCGTTGGGAAATGGCCTAAAGTACACGATTTAAAGTACGGGTATTAGTTTCTTTATCAAGAAACTAATTGAATCTCGGTAAACTGATACATCTCTTCTTATTGTTCTTCTTCTTCCTTTGCAAAAATATCTGCTTTGAATTGGAGTTTGATTAATTTTACGTTTTAATTACCTGGTCTACTTTTTTCCCCTTGAAGCTTTTCATGTAGGAGGAGCTCTGTAAACGAAGAAGAAGAGAACATGGTGTTTTCCAAGATTTTCTTCATCCTGATTATCATTTGCTTCAGTGTCGTTGTCGCCGTTTCTAGCCAACATGGACTTAAGTCCAATGGTTCTTCTATTCTTGCTGGTATTGAACTTCCCAATCACCTAAGCTTCAATTTAGTCACAGCTTCGGAAAATACAGGGTGTCGTCTCACAAAGACAAAGACTTCTTCGCATAAACCAACAGAAGCAACCATTCTAGAGGAAGAAGATGGTGATGACGGCGGAGATAAGATAGTAGAAGCTCCATCCAGTAAACCAACGATGAAGATCCACCTCAAACACAAATCGATGACTCATGGAGATGAAGCTGGGAAAAAGCAATCAATACATCAATGTCTTCCCTGCCATGACTGCTTCGAGTAGAATGGCCCCCCATACAATCCGTTGGAATCGTCGTCCTTCCGGAATGTTACTTGCCATGATCCTCGTTGTCAGCTGGTCTCCTCCCCTGATCCCCCACAACCTTGCAAGGCCGATAACCAATCCTGCCCCTACTTCTATTGGTACGGTGATCGGTCGAACACGACCGGAGATTTTGCCCTGGTGACCTTCATAGTGAACTTGACATCACCAATCGGAAAATCAAAATTCCAGAAAGTTGAGAATGTCATGTTCGGATGTGGACACCGGAACAAAGGCCTCTTCCATGGGGCTGTCGGATTGCTGGGACTAGGGAGGGGCCCCCTTTGTCGTTTCTCCAACCTTTCTTCTCTTCGTCGGCCTTACTGTCGTTTCTCTAACCTTTCTTCGCCGGCCTCTCTATTGTTTCTCCAACCGATTTTGAAGAGAAGGGTGGAATGGAAATGCTAGGAATGAAGAGGAAGGTCGACTCTCTTCTCCTCTTTCGTTCGTTCAACCCAAACTGAAGACATCGTTTGTTCAACCCAGACCGAAGACAATCGGGGATTAGGGAAAGGGAATAAGAAGGGTTTTTTGTAAAGGGTATTTTTGGTATTTTTGAAAWTTTTAATTTGCACGTGAATTTCTAACTGACGAAAATCTAGCATCGGGTACCAAATTGTCACAAATTGAAAGTTTGGGTACCAAATTGTCCCAAATTGAAAGTTTGGATACTAGATTGTTATGATTTAAAGTACGAGTACTAAATTAGCACTCGACCTAAAGTACAGAGTATCTATCAGGAATTTTCCCTATTAATTATATCATATATAAATATTTTGATCATTTTTACTCTAATTAATCAATGCTATTCAATATCCAAACGCAACCGGAATCCAAATCTGAATTTAATTAGATATAAATGTGACAAATTAAATTTGATTTGAATCTCAATATAAACAAATCAAACTTGGATTACCCTCTATCCGATTTGGCCCGATCCCTTCGTAGCCTTAGGTTCTTTAACCTCCCAAAATTACCATTGAGTAGGATGAGAAGAAAAATCCAAAAAGACTCATCATCCACCAAACAGAAAGAGACCAATTGGGATCTGTTTCTCAGATAGAGCTTCTAACACCGACCTCATAGCCACATCCTTTTTATGTTGGAAATATCTTTCATGAATAATAAATACAAGTACAGTAGATGTTTTCAATGTATGGCCAGGACATGCTGTGAGGTGCACGCTCTGTGACTACGTGAGGAGCAGATCGGACTCAAGGAAGACATGGTGCAGATGTGATTTGGATTTTTGAAACGGGTTAGGGTCAACGAACCCAAACCCAAATTTCTACTCAGCATTCGGATTAAGAAATTCGACCCGAACCCAGATACTTGTATGGTGTACCGGCTACGCGTATCGCACGAACATATCCAAATCCAAATCCAAATCCAAATGAGATGTCTGGGGCTCTGGCCTCTGGAGAGAAGTTCTGAACAAAACCTGGCGGCATTCCATTCCGAGTCTCTCTCTCTCTCTCTCTCTCCTGCTCTGCTTCCCTTTTAACCATTTACCAAAATGACCAAACTGCCCTTACTGTTAGACAGATGAAAAACTGAAAAAGAGGAGCGGGCGAGGAGTCGGAGGAGATTTGATTTCGTTTTCATACTCTGTCAATCTTAAGGTCGGTGTCCGCTAGATCCACACGGTTAACAACAGTCTTGTTTCGCCAAAAAACGAAAACCCCAAAAAAAAAGAAGAAAAAAGAAAAGAAAATCCACCAACATTAGCTTCGATCGCTAAGATTTGGAGCTCGATCAGCTTTAGTTGTTGGTAAGTCACAATTCTCGTAGTTTCTGTAAGATCTTCCTCGATTCTTCTCACCCTCGAGGTGCAATTCATCTGGTTTCTGTTGCCTTGATGGTCTAACTTTATGTTTTTTTCATTAAATTTTATTGGCTTGTTCTGTTCCCGAGGTATTTCGAATAATTTATCGGTTTATATGGATTTTAAGGAGCTGAATCCTTCTATAATTGTTTCTTTCCTTTTTCATTTCTTATGTCTTGGGTTCGCTCAGTTTTGTTCTTGCAAGCTATATATTGTTCTTCCTTATTTTGGGGTTCAACGAGAGTTGGGAGATTGCCCATCATAATATCTTCGATCGCTTAAGGTTTTTTTCCCTCTCTCGTCAAAAAGAGAAGAAAATAAATAAGGTTTTTAGGGTCTGGTGATGATTGTTTATTGCACTAAGTTTTGTTCTTTCCAAGAATTTCGTCTCAATGGATGTGTTCATATCTGTATGAATTTGCGTTATGTGTTGATGAGTTATTGTTTGAGGTTAAGCTACTTTACATTTTACTTGTTGTGAATAGCTTGACCTTTTTTATCCTACCTTCTCCTTGACATTCTTGTTTTGGTTCATTTTTCTTTTATCATTTGGGGGGATTAGCTTTGTTGATTGCATGTAATTGGCACTCTTCTGTTTAATTTTATTCAGTTAAAGGATGATTCTATGCAATTTGGGGTGTCTTATAGTTCAGCAAAATAGAACCTTTGAGGTGCAGACTTATAGCCTATAGTCACAAAAAATACAACTTAATCATACAATATTTACCCCACAAAAAGGAAGAATGTGAAGACATTATCAGGTAATTTTTTTTTCTATATTAACGGATCCTGAAACACATACATGTATATGCGCCTACTTAATACATGTATGTCGTGTCCAATTCCAATTTAGCAGGTTTTCCGTGTCTGACACTACATTGCTAGACTAAAACATGCCACTTGTATCCATGTCTACAGATCATAGCTTTAAATAGAATGAAATTGAGGAATGGGACTTGCAGTGCCAACCTATAAACATGGGAAAGGATTTATTTGTCAACACCAAAAACTAGATGAAAAGTGATCGTAACCATTTTGGAACTGAACAGAGTTTTGATTTTTGACCTATCAAGTAAATTAAAGAATCTTTGACCTGTTCTGCTGTCAGGAGAAAGATGTCAGATATATTCTGTGTATATTTCTTCTGTTCCTATTTTATGTAGATATCAAGAAGCAGAACCTTCACTGCCAGCATTGAAGCCTGATTTTTTTAGGGTCTTCATGTAAATAGAAACTAAATAGCCGACCCCATATAGTTGGGACGACTTATGGTTCAAATAAGTTTGATTGATTTATACAAAGTCTACTGAATTTTATTTTCTTTTATTATTGTGTGCTGTGTTCATTTGTTTGTGCAAGAACAATTGGAGGATGGAGGGGAATGTGGAGCAAATATGGAGCGGGTGAGGGAAGTCAATGATTGACACTGATCAAAGTTTGTGAAGCCTATATTGAATAATTTGTTTGACGAATTGCTGTATTATAAAACTTTTCCAGGGAGAGGGTGGATTAGTTTTTCATTCTCATACATTTATGTAAATGGCACCTGATAATACTGCACAGAGTATATTACATTGTGAAATTCTCTTTACTGTGTTTGTATTATTTTGGTGAACTTTCTGTTCTGTTTCCTGTATTATTTTTGTGATTGTTTTGTTATATATTACTCATATTATATCTCTATCATGTATAGGAAACTTGATTCTTTTATGACCCTACCATGATATCTACTTCAAACACATCTGCAATGGTGTTGTCTTCTGAATCTTTGGACGTCAACGGAGTTCAGACTTTAAATGTAAGCCTCCACCGAAGCAGGACCTCTTCACAGGGTTCAATTGCCATCCTCTGGGACATTGAGAACTGCCCTGTCCCAAGTGATGTCCGTCCTGAAGATGTAGCTGGAAACATACGAATGGCGTTGCGTGTCCACCCTGTTCTTGAAGGAGCTGTTACAATGTTCTCTGCTTATGGAGATTTCAATGCATTCCCCAGGCGGCTTAGAGAGGGCTGTCAGAGAACTGGAGTGAAACTCATAGATGTTCCAAATGGAAGAAAAGATGCTGCTGACAAGGCTATCCTGATTGACATGTTTCTCTTTGCCCTTGACAACCCTCCACCATCTTCAATCATGCTTATCTCAGGAGATGTAGATTTTGCTCCTGCATTGCACATCCTGGGCCAACGTGGATATACCATTATCCTTGTTATTCCTGCTGGAGTGGGTGTCTCATCTGCCCTTAGTAATGCTGGAAGGTTTGTCTGGGACTGGCCTAGTGTGGCCCGTGGAGAAGGATTCGTGCCCCCCAAGGGTCTAATGTCTCGTGTACAGGCTGACATTTCTGGATATCTTATGGGCTGCCATTTTGGTGACAATGCAGATGGCCAAATTGATGAAGAAGCTATTGTGTACAAAGGGATCTCACAAAGTGGATCAACTGTGTGGTCCAACGCTAACCAGTTCTACCGTTTTAATTCTGGGGACTTTTCAAGGACCTCACATTCTTTATCTGAATATAACAGTAATTTAATTGGCATGCCCTCCTTCCCCACATCAAGGTCCCGGAGTTTCCCTTGTGGTTTGAACAGTGTTTCTGCAGGACCCATTGGTGGTGACCAGAATGAAACACATGAACCAACATTTTGGGTCCAACCTGGAGATCTGAATGGCCTAAAGGGCCAGTTGGTAAAGCTGCTTGAACTGTCAGGTGGGAGCCTACCACTTGTCCGTGTTCCTGCAGAATACCATAAGATTTTTGGACGGCCATTGTATGTGGCAGAGTATGGAGCTTTTAAGCTTGTGAATCTTCTCAAGAAGATGGCAGATACAATGACTGTGGAGGGCAAGGGCCACAGGAAGTATGTCTACCTCAACAACCCCATTGATCGAGCAGGAAAATTGGGCCCCAATTCATCATCATGTCTAGAAAGGAAGGATAAGAAGAGGAAGGGACCTCAGGAGGAGAATAATCCAGATATTAGTGTGAATGCTGTTGTAGGGTGCTCTTCAGATGAGCTTTCAGATGATGAAAAGTTGGAACACGAGGAGAGGAGTGGAAAGACTGTCCCCTGGGTGGACCCAGAAATTGACAAACATCTTGAACAATTTAAGCAGGAACTACAGGAGCTTCTTGTGAGCTACTCATGTCGTATCTTCCTAGGTTGTTTTGAAGAAATATATCGCCAAAGGTACAAGAAATCATTGGATTACATGAGCTTGGGTGTGGACAAGCTGGAGGAGCTGATTGACAAGGTAAAAGATATTGTGGTTTTGCATGAAGAACCAACCAGCAAGAGGAAGTTCCTGGTTGCGGTGGGTGGCTAGAAACCGGAAAAGTGCCATAGTACTTGCCATATTAACTTATATAAAATCAGATGATTGAGGTATGCTTTCATACGTACCCGACTTCTTTTCTTCTTTATGGAAGTGGGCACTGGGCATTTGTTTCTTCTCTTCATTCGTAAAACAAGAAATCTGGAGCCTGTTTTCAAGGTATCTTATATGACATGCTTGCAACAAGGGTGCGCTTCCTCAAGATGCATGGGGGAGTTACTGTAACTGATCAACAGCTAATATGAGATTGTAAATTTTAACTTGCATTGTAGTCCATCCAAATTATTGTGAACTTGATGTGCCATAAAGGTGTTGTATGTGACAATTACATGTGTTGATTACTTAATGATAAGTGACATTGGGGACCCACCCTTTTTTATGGGCTCCACCTCGGGTATTTGTTTGTTGCAAATCAGCATTGATGCCTTTCTTTTAATTTACCATGATATTTTGATTGTTCATGAATATGTGAAGAAAAGGTTCAACCTTCTTTGAACCTGACTCTAAGCTGGTCAGGTCCCTGACTGTACATTTATACAATTGTTTTCTATTGCAACAGGGAGGGCTTAAGCATAGAGACATCTCAGAAGCTTCAATGTCATGTTGAAGAATGCCAATTTGGGTCCACACAGCCTCCCGGTTGTTTTCAAAGGGTCTGGGTTGATATTCATCCCTAACAAGACACATTCATCTGGATCAGGCACTTCTCCATTTCTCTTTGTTAAGGCTGTGCTTGGTTGCAGTGCGAATTTATTTGTATTAGTACAAGTGCATGGGAATGGGCATTCTGGTGATCCCAACTTTCTTAAATAGAAGAGGCAAGGATTTGAGATTGTTAATTTTTTGTCAATGTCTAGATGGTTGACAAAAAATATTAGATGACACTTGAAGGGAATTTGTGTCTTTTTTAAATGTCACTTAACGACTGATTAACAGCTAGTTAACGGCAGGTACTGGACTGTCATGTTTTGAAAGTTCGGGTACTGAATTGTCACATTTTAAAGTTTAGGGGCCAAAGTGACACTAGGCCCAAAGTATAGGATACTAATCAGGAATTTTCTCAAAATTTTAAAATCTTCAGGCTCAGTTTGCACTGTACATATTTGTATTTGTACTCCTGGTTCTCTCCATCGTCACTAATTTGATGGAACACTTCAAGTTCAACTTGTGCTCCCTCATCATTCCCAAAATGAGTTCAAATCAGCCCCCCACAAGATTGCCCCTCACAACATCCCACAGCACATTTTGGTCGTGTATTGAGAGCATCTCCTGATGATGACATTATTATTTTTGGGATTATCATCAGGAGATGTTTCCAATACACGGCGGTGATGTGTTGTGGGATGTTGTGGGGGGCTGATTTGGTCTCTCCCAAAATTGCGCTGGACCTCTTTAACTTGGTCACCGAAGTTATCCATTAAATTTCTCTACTCACCCGTCAAATTTTAACTAATGCCACTTTTGGTGATTCCTCTGCTTGGAAATGGAATTTTGAGCTGTTATTTGAAGAGCAGACGAACTAAATTGCTGTGAAGGAAATTCCTGCCTTTTCATGGAAAGCCTGTCTAGGAACAATAAGAAGTGAATCAGTTCACTGCTGATAGACCGTTTCCCATCCCTAACCATTGGATTGCCACCCCACAAATAACTTAAATTAAAGGTAAAATTCTCAATTAGTACCCTGCACTTTGGCCTAGTGCTACTTTGGAAAGCCTGTCTAGGAACAATAAGAAGTGAATCAGTTCACTGCTGATAGACCGTTTCCCATCCCTAACCATTGGATTGCCGCCCCACAAATAACTTAAATTAAAGGTAAAATTCTCAATTAGTACCCTGCACTTTGGCCTAGTGCTACTTTGGTTCTTGAATTTTAAAATGCAACAATTCAGTACCTGAACATTCAAAATGTGCCAATTTAGCACCTATCATTAAACAGCCATTACGTGACATTTGAAAAATACACAAATACCTTTCGAGTGTCATCAATTTATTAATTATTCAAACATTGACAAAAAATGAACAGTCCCAAATCCTTGCCTCTTCTATTCAAGAAAGTTGAAGACACTATAGATTTGCTCTTTTCTGTTTTTTTTTTCTGGGTAATGCTTGGGGGATTGAAAATGGTCCGAGTCGATAAAGATTTGGAGGGGTTGGAATTCCGTAGATGTCTTGTTAGTGTTGTTTTGACTTGTTAGATTTGAAGAAATGGAAAGTAAGTGATGGCAAGAAAAAGAAAATAGAGAAAATTTAGTAGGGTATTGTAATAATTTAATGTCTTCTATGGCCGAGGGGGTCTTTGTCTAACGGCCAAGTTCAGGGCAGGTCTTTGTTGGTTTTGCTGTTGCCGCTGGTGTTGTCGTAGTTGATGTGAAGATCGGAGGAACTGAGAGGGTCCGTGGGTGGTAAGGTTGAAGAGGAGGGGCAGATGATGGATGGGATGAGATGCAACTATAAGTAGAACAACAGGTACAGCAACTGGAGCTGTTGTTTTTAGGCTGATATCCATTCTGCTACTGGCCATCGGAGAGGAGGGAGGCGTGTAAGATAGCACTTAGCAGGAGTGAATAACCTGACGTGACAAGTGCATTACTAGGTCCAGGTCCAGGTCCAGGTCGTTCTGATTGATCCATTGACAGCCCAAATTCAATAAATGTGATCATTTTATTCGTAATGAACCCTCTCTCGAAATTCGATTTTTCAGTAGGCAAATGGGCCTCATTTTTTTATGACGGGGAGGTGAAATTCGAAAAACAACGAGGAGTAAACCGTTTGAATTGAAACTTATCGTGTTCATTACATTACTCATTGGCTCCAAAATATTGAATACAAAGTGTACAAAGGAAGAAGTCAAGTAACCAAATACAAAATAAAGGTAAATTTATGTAATATTTTCAGCCTCTGTACAATTTACAAAGAAGGCTTTTTAGATAGAAGAACAAAACAAGAAGAGGGGGGAAAATGGTATTAGGATTCAGTAAGTCCACAGTCATTAATACATTAGAGAAGGAACCATTGAAGCCGATGGGGGGCAGACGTTCACAAAGTTCAGTAAATGTGCTTGTTAGACAGCAGGCCTGGAAAGAAAAAAACAAAACAATCTTCTACTTTCCAAGCAAACGACGCCCACGCTGGTTGGCATTTTTCATCCGGGAATTCAGTTCGTCTATATCATCATTAAGATGGTCTAGAGCTTTATTTTGCCTGCATTGATCAGTGAAACATAAATATAAAGAATGAGAATGTCTTGGTTCAAAATGAAAAGAACAAGAAATCTAATCTGGATCTACTACAAACAAGATGTGCACAATGGGCTGCGTAATCCAATCATGAGTAAACACATCAATTGATCTGATAATTATACAGATCCCTGATGCTCCTGAATGGGCTACATGGTCCTACTACTACTATTATTATTTGCTGCAAAGGATTGTTTAATGGTATTTTATTGTTTCTTCTTTATAAATACCCTTGTGCATATAAGGCCCACAACCTAAATACAGCATCGGAAAACTGAGGGTATAACAAGAAAAGCAATAGGACTAACCTATCGAGCTCAGTTCCCATGTCAATGGCCATCCCCTTCAGATCACCCAAAATATTACTTAAATCCGAGAGCGCATCATCTTGTTTTGCCTTCTCTACCTGTTTTCAGCAAACCACAGATACATCAGTAAATAATTTTACAAATTTTATTTAATATTCACTCCTCACAAAATACGAACCTCAACTTTCTCTAGTGCAGTGGTGGGTTCAGGAGCTGGTTCAGAGTTTGACTTTCCCTTTGATGGTTTTATCCCTAACTTCTCCTTTTGCTCCAAGTGGCTGGCCTTCTTTTTGGATGGATTATCTGCAATGTGCAAACCAATCCGGTGGACAAATATATAAATAAATGAAAACCCATTGACTAAACAAATATATTTAATGGATATGGCATTGAACAGAACAGAATGGCAAAACAGAATTCCTGTAGCCAACCCCATTCCCCATATATATTTTTTTTTGGTAACCAACCCCATATTTTCAGACAAGACTTTGACGCTGATGATGATGACTAATGGCTAAACAAGGACCAACAATAAGCTTAGATGATATTTACCTTTTGTGACTACTGGTCCTGTAATTTCACGAGTCTTCTTTGGCTTCCATGTTATAGAGAACATGCCTCCAAGGCTTCCCAAAAGTTTCTCACCCTGAAATCAACAAGAAAAATCTATTCATTACTGTAACTGAATGCTCCCAGGCAACCCACATTTGTGAGAAGGGTCAGGCCTAAGCATCAAAGGAGCAAGATCTCACTCACAAAATCAAAATTTTGACCTCATTATTGTTTGTATTTGTTGTCAACTACTTCACCAAGCAAAAGTTAGATGGTAAAACAAGATATTAAACCAGATTTTTTCATTTACAGACTTGGATATCCTTGATAGCACAGTACTCTGCATTGCATCTCTCTCCTGGTGGCTGTCCACAGAACAATCAGAAAAGTTCTGATGGTTGTGTTTTTTTTTTTTCTTTATATAACAACTATATGATACAATTGATTCTTAACCTAGGGGATCTTGGAAGATTTTTTTGGGTCCAACCCACTAAACAGTGGCTCTAAATTTCCCCATATGTGTATGGGCCACTAACTACATGATAGTTTCTCTGTCGTACCTGGCTATACATTTATTGTAGGAGGACCTCCCTTCAGGCTTACCTGTTAACTTATATGGATATACACCCCTCGCCCCCCCGCGGCGCCCTTTAACCATGAAACTACAGGGACTTTGTTAACAGAAGATGGAATTAAAACAGGAAAAACCAACTATATTATCAAAATGCCCTTAATAATAAAATATCAGTTTTGTCTCAAAAGTCTAAAATATATATTGAAAAAAAGATATTAGCATGATTATTTCTCAGCCCCTCCAAACAAAAAAAGCATTTACTTTCTAAATAGAGAGTTTTCTAATATATCAGATATATTAACAAGTTGTGACAGGTATAGTCTAAAAACCAAATGTTTCCATATTTAGTTTTGGATTGAAAAAATGGCATTGAGAACTCAAATAAAAAAAAATGAATGATAAAGTATTAGGAAAACACGAAATTCAACAAAACCATTACACATCAAATCTAATTTTATTAAAGCTTTTGCAATAGGAATCTTAAATACGAGGGTCAAATTTCCTAAAACTAACCTGATACAGAGATGACAAAAGAAAGAGAATAACACTAAGGTTTAAACAAGTCTCCAAATTCACATTCTAAATGAAAGAAAAACCACTGATACTCCATCAAGGTGCATGGTTTTCAAGACTGCGTTGCTTCTCAAATCATAGTTCCTTTTTTCCTTGGATAAAAAAACATTATGGCCATGTTTGGTTTGAAGGAAAAAGTAGGGAAAGGAAGGGAAATGTAAGGAAACCTATACAAGGTTTGTAAAGGTTTCCCTGCCTTTCCCTTCCTTTCCCTACTTTTTCCTTCAAACCAAACACAGCTTATAAGTAAACAAAATCTCATGTAATAATCACAACCAGAGTATATTAGTTCAGGAAGCCATTGTTTGTCATTTAAAAAGATAAAACACGACTCAAGTAAAGGGTATGGGGTACATGCCCGACTTAGATCCTGATCAATATCAACGGCAGTGTTGTGGATCCTTGCAATTTGCTCGCCCTGCTGATGCAAGGTGACCAGAGTTCTAGAAGCATCGTCTCTGATATCTTCAGCAATTCTCAGGCAATTGTTGACCGCACTAGTAGTCTCCTCAGCCTTGTATGCAGCATAATTCTCTAGCTCTTGCACACTCTGGTTCTCTAATCCTCCCGAGTCACGGAAATCATTCTTATATTTGCTTCTTTGTGCCGCAGTAACTGTATATGAAGAGGAAGAGGATCCTTTTCCATCCCCATCATTGACATTAAGAGAAGATTCAGAAGAGGTTCTTCTTGAAGGTTTAAGGCTTTGTTTGGTGTCACAGTCAGAGTCAGAATCGAAAGGGTTGGATCCTGTGTCAACCGAGTTCTGCTTAGTGACCTTATTAGCGGGTGCTTTCATAAACGCAAACATTTTCAAGTGAGGAGAGATTGCAGAGGGCCGCTGGGGAATTGATGAAGAATAAAATTTCGGAACTGGAAAAAAGATGGAGCCGAATATAGAACAACAACAGTATCTGGAAACAAAATCAAGATTAATTCATGTCTTGTGATATGAGAGTATTTATAAAGCACAATCCTTGAAACCGGAATCAAAAAAGAAAGTTCAAAACCGATCAATGAAATATAAATTATCACAAGAAACGGAACGACAACATATTTCTACAACTAAAATTAGCAACATATTAATCCAGAAAACTAAAATCACATGTCCATTGGAGAAAGAACAAGATGGATGGCTAGAGAAGCCGTCACTATGGAAAATTATGCAGAAAGAAACATGAAGAGGGTGAAAAGGGACAATAGAAATAAAATAAAAAAAAAAGAATAAATTAAAGAAAATGGTGTGCGTGTGGGGGGTTCGAGGTCAGAAAAAGAATCGAACTATGTAGAGGTTTAAAATTAACAAATAAAATAACCAGAGAAAACGATCAATCATACAAGGAGAAAATGACAAAATTTTATTTGAGCAGCATGAAAAATTTGATAAAAATCAATGCCGCAATTAAGAAAACGATGAAATCTGAAGACGAAGAAAAAAATTGGTGGATGGAATTTCAAAAGAATACAAAATCGCATATGAATGTAGTTACTAGTTAGTGTGTGGCAATGCATTATAATAAAAAAAATGAAAAAAAAAAAACGAACACTGCAACGGTAAAAGAAATCAAGAAGCATAGAGAAATGAGACTATGCCTATATACCTATACCTGAAGTGGGAGAAGACAAACGGAAACCTTGGAAGAACAAAGAGCAACAATGGACTAAATGGACGACAAAGAGAATTATGAAATAAGGTTTCTCCCTCGGTGACTTTCAGTCTCAGACAATCTCGTCAAGAAACAGAGAGGGAGAGGGAGAGAGACAGAGACAGAGATGGCTCCTTTATTCTCCTTGGTTTGCTCTCTCCCAAGATCAAATCAAACATATGGCTTGAGAGGCGCGAGGGGTGAGAAAGAAATAGTGGGAACGCACGTTTGGCGACCAAAAATTAAAATTAGACTCTTTGCCTCCACACCCTCTCCTCACAGAGGGCGCCTCACAATGACCTCACAGGCACATCCTACTTCTAATATCTTTCATAAATAATAATACATAATTACGGGAGATGTTCTCAATATATGGTGGGATGTACCTGTGAGATCGGTGTGAGATGCCATGTGTGAGTAGCAGATCCGATCTCCTCTTTTTTTTTCTTGTTTATTTACGGGGAGCCTAAATTCGAATGGGTGATGGATAGTATTTTTTGGTAGGCGGGTGATGGATGATGATGGGTAATTAAAGAAAATTGGTCGCACCATTAGAAATTAGACTAGTTTGATTGGTGCTACAAAAGATTGTATGGGCTGAAACATAAGTAACCAAATTTCATTATAAAGAGATGTCAATATAAACTGGGTTAATTTTTATTGGATGAGTAAATGTACTGAATTTATTTTTTTTTTTCATTTGTGGTGAACAAGCAATTTGTAAAGTAAGGTTTAAGCTATTGCAATGTATCGGTGTATATCGGTTGATATCAAAGTTCAAAATTTTAATGGGTGTATAAGGTGTTTTAATTATACACATTAGTTTTATTTTTTCTCAAAAACTTGGTCAGAGAGGTCGGTATAAGACTTATCTACCTTCTGAAATGGGCCAAAACCCTCCAAAAAAAAAACCCATATTTATGCGATATGTATCAATTGATACGAGTCGATACATGCAAAATTTTGATCCTTCGTGGATACCTATTGATTTTAGGGCCACAGTGATAAAGCTAAATATATAAAAGGGTGTAGGACAAATTGACATTTCCAATGGTTAGGGTGCGTTTGGTTAGAGTACAAATCTTGACCAGGTGCAAAATTTGTATTTGATTTAAATTTGCAGCTGTTTGTTTGAATATTTAGATCTTATTTGGCGTGTCTTTCTATGCGGTCTTTTTCCTTTTGCTTCGTAATAGATCTAGTGGCCAAAAGTCAATATTTTAAAAAGACGTAAAAAACCCATTTTGGACTAATTTCGGGAAGTTCTAAATGGAGTTTTTTGCATCTTTCCCACTTTATTCTTGTATGGAAAGACATGCAGTAGCCAAGCTAGTTTAGGACTACTCAGGTCTTCATGCAAAATCTCAATGCATCTTTAACTGTTACAACTATTAAAAGATCTTCTCAAAAAACCTTGCCAAACGACCCCTTAATTTATCATCTTTTGAAAGAGCAAAATTGAATTTCCATCAAATTTTTGCATTCCATGCAAATACAAAATTTGCTTAAAAACAACTTATATGAAATTTGCATCGATAAAAAGGGGTGGAAAACTAAGACAATTTCTATGATTCATATCGCCCCTACGAGTCCCATGATACACAAAAATTTATATAAGACAAATCCTCGCAACAATTCCTAAATTCTCTTTCAAACTTATGAATATATTTCTTGTCTTCCAAGGGAATCTTCTATAGTGACTTTGTATCTAATTCTAGCCTTCCATCCAAAATTTCTATGATTAAATTGGGCATATGGAGAGTACCCTTCAGAACTGGCAGTCCTTTTTGTTGTGGGACCCAATTTACTTTTTGAGGCTTACTCGCCCATGTAATAACTAATCAGATGCTCCTCTCTCTATCTCCCTACTTTGGAATCAACATATTTTGTCAAACTAGGCATCAACTAGGAGGTTGTTTGGTATCATGGCGTTTATAAGATAATCGTTTTGTATGATTTTGTCTTTAAAAATGAAAYAAAATCTGTTTTAAATGTTTTGTATGATTTTTGTACATCTCAGTGCCATTAGACACCATATAAGTCAAACAATGAAAATCGGTCTTAAAAATGAAAAACGTCAAAATTGATGTTTTTTTAATATTCGATTTACACGATTTTCGAGAAAGCCATTTATCAGATAAACAGCTTAATCAAATAACTTTTAAGGCATTTTTTTGTTAAAAGCATCTCCAATGCTSAACTGTCACTATTTCTTCCAAAAGCTACATCGATACCAAATACCATCTATATCATTGTTCAGGCATTTTGAGGTTCATTTGCCTGGTGTAAGTAACTAGGGTTGATAATGGGATGGGATGGGCTGGGCCTATCACCCTTACTAAGAATTCTACTCTAGGCTCAGGCACGGGCTTGTTTTAGCCTTTTAGGCCTATGATTTCTAATATATTATATTATAAAAAATGAAAATATGAAAAGACAATTAGATTTTGTTTTTTATTATATATATATTTTTTTAAATGCCTCGACTCAAATTCAAATATTTGAATAATCAACATGGCAAAAAAAGAAAATGAACCTTAAATTTGTACAAATACAAATACAGTGAAAAAACTTCTAAAGTGTATTGAAAATCTTATATTTTCAGTGTATGTACTCTTCCCAAACTGAGCCTTAGATTTTAAAAACATTATAATTATCCTTCTTTAAATGTCGTAACTCGTTAATAGATTCAAAATATTTATATGGGCTGGGCTGAAAATAATTGCCTCTAGGTGTAGCCCATTCTTGGTCATTTGGAGAATATGTAGAGCTAAAAGTTAGGGCTTCCAATCCTTGTCTGCTTGTGTCTTAAGCTTATGTTGTCATTTCATACGGATGATTGTTTGATGATTCGAGGCTGATAATGGTGATAATATAGGTTTAAGTCCATCCCTCCAAGCCCAAGACACTAGATAGACAGACAGACCAACATCGGTCCTTTTAATAGTAAGTTATTAGGGACAGCAATTTTTTCCATCCTCGATGGGACCCGATTTCTCCAATCCGATGAGATCAAGAACGAGGATTGAGGTCTCCGTCTCGCTCTAACTATGAATATATATATATATATATATATATATATATCAAATGTTATTTATACTAAATATATTATTATATTATTTTTTATATATTAAAATATTATTTATAATTAAGTTTTTTTATTTATTTTAAGTAAATTTATTTTTCAAAAAAATAATGTTATCTAAAAAAATTCTGAGGATTCGGGTCCCTGCGGAGAACCCATCCCTATCAGGGATCGGGGATGGAAGACAAATTTTATCCTCGACGAGGATTGGAGATGGGGGTGAAGGTTAATTTCAGAATCGGGACCAAGAATGGAAAAATAACTTTTTGATAGCGGAAAGGAGTATCGGTACTTTGAACCTTTTGCTTTATATTTTTAGTTTTCTTTTTCAAAATTTAAAGGATGTTTATTAACTTTTAAAAACAACACTTAAAAAACCCTAAAAACAATGTATCAGCCAATACGAATCGATATATTGTGAAATTTTGTTTCTTGCTTACTAATTTGTAGCTTAAAAATTCATAATGATACTTATGCATAGGATATTATGGATGATTTTGTGTGTGTGGAAATAACCAAGAGGTAAATATGTGGCTAACTGTTTTTGGAGAAAACAAAACCAAAGCAATGGAGAGTGGCAGCATAAGTGACTCCCTATAGCTATATATTGTTATACCTATCAGGGAGTAGTACTTTGTTAGAATTTCTAGCATTTGACACGTTACATGGAGGTCAATTGCTATTTTGTAGGAACTTTGGCTTCATGTGAGATGTCAAAGGGCATAAATTCTAGTGCCTTTTTCAATAACTAGAGAGAGATCACCTTTAAAGTTTAAACCATGTGAAAACAACATGAACTAACCAAATACCATCTTAATGGAACAAACCCATGTATGTGGTGGTGAGCACTATGAAGTCAACACTACAACCGAGTAGCGTTATAGTGTCTGTACAATATTCTAACGCTCCAACATAAGATTTGTGACAGGCATTGAGGAGCTCATTACAATTGATAACCGCTTAATTAACTTAGGTAAACTGAGGGGATTGTCGCTCTATCTTTTATAAAACAAGTCATTGTCATTCAGTAGGGGGCCAGCTCTCTAATTCATTCAGCCATTAAGGTTGCGTTTAGAAACGATATAAAGAAGTGTGAATGAAAATATGTAGTGTAAAACGATTCATATAGCTTTTGTTTGGTATCGATGCTATTGCTCCAGAAAACGGTGATACATTAGTATTACGTTGAAAAAAATGGTGCTTCAGGAAATGTTAATATGTTTGGAATCGTTATTCTATAAAAAATGGTGCTCCAAGCCATGCCTTGGAAATCAAGAAGGCGTAGTTTGGAGCAACGCCATATTTTACATTTTTTCATATTGGAGTTCGTTTCTACCAACAAAGATATGATATGGCAGTGACGTGGACTTCCTATAATGGGTACCAGTGCTGAAAATAGATATGGAGCACTGGTACCAAACGGAAGGTGTTCTTGTTCCAGGAAACGCCCTACCTGGCAGCAATGCTTCCAGACAAAAAAAAAGACACCATTTTCTCAAAAAACGGTGCTGTATCTGCAGCATCGATGCCAAACATATACATATATTTCAAAGTTGGGTTAATTTTGCATCGACAAATTTACCTTCTTACCTAACAGACTTTTAACTGTAATGGATGCAAAGACGAATTCCAGTAAAACATATACCTTTTTTTTTATCAAAAGCCCACTTGAATGCAAATTTACTTCTTTTTTATTTGATGTACATTTACATCTTATTATCAATGTATATATGCATTGGAAAATGTGGTTTCTATCATTTGTCAATGCATAAATATAATATTGCCAAACACAAGCAAAAATGAACCTGAGTGCAAATTTATCCTGAACCGGGATTTACACTCTATTTACATCATTTCCAAACATAGCCTAAGGAGTTTGTCCTCTACTTAATGACTTGTTCTATAACAGATTAAGCATTTGTCCATTCAATTAAACCAAATCAAGGAACCTGGCCCCTATAACTGTTCAACCCAATTGAAAGGGCACATTTTGCCTTATGAAACAAAGGCAAATTTGAGCCCATCAAGAATCGATATAACTTGCCAAATGGGTCATAGTCATATGCATTTTACAATCAATGAACTCGTCAAGAGAGAAGCCCATAAAGGATCATTTGATTTGTCATAGTCACAATTTAAACCCCCGCTAGATAATTTGCAAGGAAAACCTTTTGTGGCTTCACTAACAAAAGAAGTTGTAAAGACTAATTCTGAAGCTAGTATCGCCTACTTATAAGAATTTGTATTTGAGCGGAGTTATATAGGTGCAAGTGGGCTGGGACTGAGCTGTGAAAATTTTGCGTTTGGCAAGCGTGCAAATGCAAATTTGTTCAGTACAAATGTACAACAAAACGGCTCAGTACATTTAACTTCCATCTGTTTTGTATTGAGCAAATTTGTATTTGCACTCATGCCAAACTCAGCCTAAGAATTCTCTCATAATTTTCTTGACTAGACGTCTCCTATCATTTAAAGGTGCATTATTGTATGGAGAGGTTTGCATTTCTCAAGTTTTGTCCCTTCAAATGCTGATATCAATACAAGAAAATAGTGTTATTAACAGAAGAACCATAGTTTTGTTTCGGGTCGACTTGCCTTTAAAAGTAAAAAGCCTTTACTTTTGAGCCATGTTTGGTTTGATAAAAAGTAAGAGATAAGAAGAAAATTGAGGGAAAGTTCTTTAACAAAAATTGTAAAATTCCTTTTAAGAACAGAAGCTTTTTTTCTTTTTTTTTTTTCCATTTTCTATTTTTCTTTTATTTTCTATCAAACCAAACACAGCCTTGGAGAATCAAAGAAGAAAATGATAAAGGCAGATAATGAGGAATAGACTTAGGACTCCAATTAAGTGGTTTCTGATCTTGCATTCAATCTCCTTGTACTGTGGGCCTTACCATTTCAAGGTTCATATAGTTCTTAAAAATTCAAGGTGTTCAACAAGAAAAATCAGGGCAATTATATGCTTTTAACTACTTATAATTAGGTTATTTGTTTTTGGAAAAATAAGTCCATTTATAGAATTATTAACTGAACAAAGAATTTTGGTTTTGTTGTTTATTTTATTTTTATTTTGTCTCTGCATGTGTAAGTGGCAAAGAGATACATGGGATCTATCAAGTGAATACAAAGGGATTAAATATATAATGTACATAGCATTGTATGGTTCAAATTAACAAGATTTTCCTCTGAGCTATGGTAAATAAACAATGTTTTATCTGAATAAGGCTTAAAGAATATTCCTCCTCCTTCTCTTACAAATTGGCAAATTCCACAATTCACAACCCAACCCAGACCAGACATGCTATCCATCAAACTCATTACGAAAAAAACCTGAAACTGTAGTGGTCAGAATTATCATGGAATGAAGCCCACTGCCCACCAACCTTGTGAAAAAACCAGAAATTTGTTACCTAACGAGGGAGGGCTGAGAAGATAGAAAGATAGAAACACCTCGTGGCCAACAGGCCAATGAGCTTCCCTCAATCCCGGAGACCATGGGATACGAATCCCACTGAAAATGACTCCGGATCTCCTGCTCACGCCTATTCATAATACACCACCCCCCGTGAATTGAGAACATCTCCCCTTGTATAATATTATGTAGAAGATGAGATGTTCTCCATATGTAACTGTGATAAATATGAATAGGGTTCTCGTAGGCAAGAGATCCAGGCTCACTGAAAACTGCTTCTCAATACCCACATTGAATTGGAATGAATTCCATCTGGGTGGGTACTCGTTTGTTGGAGGTTTTATTGGAGAAACAATTGCTTAAGCACTTATTAAGAAACAACTCTTGTCAAGATGGAATTCTAATTTGGAACAAATCGTTTTCATTAAGTCATTTCATCCTTATCTTCTCAAAATCACTTTCCCATCATCAATAGGGGCGTAGAGATACTAGGAGTTTAGACTTAGCTGTCACCACTACTATGGAGAAAAACACTGCTTTTTCAAATTTCAACAGAGGTTAATTCTATCTATTCTTCTTATTTGATTAATGTAAGATGATTCTCAGCCTCTCTGTTAAATAATTGAAGGATCGAGAATATTCTAAATACTTTTTTTTTATAAGGAGCTGCTAGGGTTAGGGTTTTCTTTTGCACGTTTTGGATTTTTTTTTCGGTTAATATCATATCCACCAATGTGTTGCATGGGCCCCTCTTCACCAGGGTTAGGGTTTTCAACTTTTCATTATTGTTAGAAGGTTCTAACAATAATGAAAATAAATTACAACCTTGAATCAAACCCAACCCATTGGAATTTGGAAGATAAAGAAGGGCTAGGCCCATATAGGTAGTTGTGGCCCATTATAGGTAATTAACCAAGCAAAAGGCCCCAAACACTGTGGCCCCTATAACAGCCTAACCCCATTAAAGTCTTGGCATCTCTAGTGTCTATATGCTAATATGTTAAACTATAATTGTTGCACTATCGGCTTCATTCATTGGTCTGGTATTGGTTTCAATTGTAGGAGACCCTAGAATATGCAAATGCATTGCTTTGCTGGGTCACTTTCAAAACTCTGAGAGGGGCCCACGAATATGTTTCTTTCTTCTCCCAAAGCTTATGGATTTTTCTACTAGCATTGATGGTAACACGTCATTGTAGACTGTTTAGTTAGTGTTGGGCCCACACAAGATCCCATCCATTTGATCTTTAGAGTGAACTTAGGTGGCTAAGAAAAATTAAGATTAGAGAGTAGGGTTCAATCAGATGGAGTGATTAGAACGCTCCTGACTCCACCCAATGTTAATTTTAGATAATACTTCATTTCATAGATGAAACTCCGTCAATGTGATAGAAGATCAAGTTGACAGGACCTTGATAAATAGGATTCATGTATTGATCAATTCAAAACGAATCAGGTAGAAAGAGCAATGATACCAAATACAACCTTAAAAGATTTACACTAAGCAATGAAAATTCATCAAAATTCACGGATGGTACCAAGATGAAATGTTTAAGGTATGAGTCTGCTTTAGCTCTGGAATCTGCTGTGAATACAACATGCATGCAAAATGGGTTATATAAGTAAGGGTGTCAATGGATTGGTTTTGGATTGGACCCTGTCCAGTCCAAAATCAATTTGGGTGGATTGGACAGACCAATAAGACATATTGGATTGTACCAATCAGGTCCAAAATATTTATTAGATTGGAATGGACCTGGTCCGTCCGTAATAAATTTAGATTGGATTGAATTGGATTAAGCCAATATCTGATCCATTAATATAAGATAAGAATATAAGTGTCAATGAACTGGATTTGGCTGGAAACCAATCTAAATCAAAATGAATTTGAACAGATTAGATGGTCCATGCATTAGATTGAAACAACCCAAAATGATCGAAAAATATTCATTGGATTGGATTTGATCTGTGCACTTATAATGGACAAACATTGAACTGGATCGGATTGGACCAAATCCAATCCAATTGACACCCCTATATATAACCAACCAATCACAAGTGTACATGTGAAATCCACATGTGATGAGCCCATGTGAATCCTATGTGTTCGAAACATTGACTTGTTCATGGTTATATAGACCGTGTTCATGCAGCAAAACTTGTTTCTCACAACAATAATGATGATATTGACATGAGAAGATCCCTAAATGTGACCTTGGAATTGCAAGCTTGGCATTTTCCTCTTTTTATTCATTACTTCTTTTTTTTTTATTTTTTTGCAAAATTATCTATACATATATATATATATATATAGACTTTTCATGAGTCTCACCATGTTCTACAATCCTTGCACAAACTTGTTATTTACGAGCATGCAGCATTCTTCTTGAAATAATGAAGCCTTTCAACAACAGAAGTTACTTGAGAAACATTCAATAAATGCTGTCTGATGAGGATGAATGTACCATCAATTCAAAGAATTTGTTCTGCTAACGGATCCTTTGAATTGTCCAACATCAACTCCCAACAATAATAAAAAGTAAAAGAGACGCAAAGATGCCAGCTGGTTAATTGGCAAAGCGCTCTCTCTCTCTCTCTCTCTCTCTCTTAACATTCTAACGACTAGCTAATACAAAATCACCATTGCCCATTCAGAAGAAAAGTTAGGAGCTTAGTGATTCAAGTTGGACTGAGTTTTTAAGGAAAGTTGGACTGATTTGAGAAGCATAAATGGAGACCTAGGGGACCCTCTTTAAAATGGTGAGTTCAAATCACTCTGAAAGCTGTTTCACAAAATAGCAATGGAGATGCAAAAGGGTTAGAGCTCTTATCTGTTCAATAACATACAAGGTTACAAGGTTTAGTTAAATTAACAGCTTTTGATGGTAGCGATGGTGACCATGAAAACGACGAGGAGGACTTTAATTAGATGATATRAAGTAGCAAGAAAGTGATAAATAAGCGAGGGAAGGCGTGGTGTCCGCCACCCTGATTAGACAGGCAATGAGATTAAAGGGTCTACGTTGTATATGCTGATCATGAGGAAAAACTGTGAAAATGAATGGACCTTTCCACATCAACTTGGATTAATTGCTTCTCCACTTAATTTATTTTATTTATTCATTTATTGTATATGGTGCCAGAGGCTCTACCAGTCTACCAGAACTTCAACTTCATAGTTTGGAGCTTCTCTTTTATTATTAAGAAACTGCTTGATCAGCTCTATCATCATATGTCTTAATAAGCTTTGTAACAAGTTTTGGGAGAGAATAGAATAGAAAAAAAATGACTTTTAGGTTGAATGAGAGAGAAGCAGAAAAGTTCTTGAGGATTTTAATTTGTTATCAAATTCAATTCCTTGAGAATTTTCTACCCACTTTATGTTCTTCTCTTATTTTCTATCAAACCAAAAACAGCCTTTTGAATAGTAAATGTAGGGATACAAATCAAGTATCAGATATATTTAGCTCTAATAGACTATAAATTAATACGAAAAATAAGAACAAGGATAAGAAGATGATAGAAGAAGAAAATCCCTTATTGGAGNGGGGGTTTATAAAGCCTCTACCATTGAATTGCTTCCATGCACCTAGGAACCAAGTCAGACTGGATGTGCCACCACACTATTTAATCCAAACCCAGTTGTACATATATAGCTGGACCAGGCTAGACCCAACATCATGAGACCATGAGGGTTTATGGCTTGCACAACATTTTTTAGACTTGATTTTGTATTCCATATATACTCGTCAACCCAAAATTTCATCATTGAACCAAGCATTAGTCACCGGTGAGTGATGAAGCACAACATGTCACTGTAGCAGTGGACATGTACAAATTTTACTTAATAATAAAGCATATTTGTTCATTTCCTAATAAAAGGCCCACAAAGTATAGCTAATTTTAGGGGAGGAGGTCTGGATTGGTGATACAACTCCATTCTTCAAAGCCCTGTTTTAATCATGTAGGGTCGGGGTCGGTTACATGAATCCTGCTTTGCCCATCACATGCTACTAGTTGAACAGCATTTCATGTGCAAAAAGTTGAGAGAGAGAGAGAGTGACTGATATGTTTTAATTACTTTTAGGGGAGTAATCCTTTGAAGGTATTATGTGTTACTTTCAATACCCTTCATATGATCTAAAGACGAGCATTTGTTTATCCCAAGTTTAAATGGACATTAATGGCTAGAGATGTAGAGATGGAGATCCAGATTCCAAGGTGAGTTCAATCATGAAAATCTAAGAAACATAAATTTAACAAGAATATTTGGGGATAAAAAATTGATCTCCAAGCATGATCAACTAGTTCTGAACATATATAAAAAATCAAATGTTTGACCACATCAAGATTGGATGTTGACCTCACCCAATTTGAAGCCAGCATGCTGATTCAAACATTTCAACAATCTGGGTCATCAAAGCATTGATGATATCCATCAGATTGTGTCTTCTTGCACTATAAAAAAAATCGATTAATTTCTCTGTCAATGGATTCAAAGGTAACTAAACTAATTGAACGAAGCTAATTAACTAAATTAGATTAGAAGTGTGGGGGATATGTATTACACTTTCGGAAAAACAAACAAGTGGTTAGACTCGACAGTTTCCCCTCAACATTCTAACCGAGGGCTGTTTGAATGGCTGAACTGGTTGGACCGAATGAGAAATATTGTTTTTTTTTTTTTTTTAATCTTTAATTGAGAAAGTTGAAAGATCAAACCAAACAATTGAACCGTTCAATCCCTGATTCACTGATGAAAACAGTTCTGCATACAGAGTTACTATTCCTCATACACCCTTTTGTTTTGGTCAACTAAAAGTGAAATTGATTAGTCATCGAATCCCTATAGGGGGTAAAGATAATTAACCCTTGATTTTAATTATAAAGGCAATTAAATATTGTAAAATAATTATACAGAATATAAAGAGTGTGCTAAAATTTTTAAAAATTATATTGAGTCAACATTGAGCTTAATTATTTAAATTAGATGATTGTCCAAGTAATAGATCTGAGTGATCTAAGAAAGGGTTTTATTCTCACTCCATTAATGGTTCTGGGCCTTCTGGCAAACCCACCCAATTGTCATATGTTGCTGCAAAAAGTGAGTTTGTATGATGTCTGGTAAATCGGTTTGGGATGAGCATGCCATTATTCAATCTGGATGGGATAATAATGGATTGCCTTTATAAGAAACTAACTAGCCACGTGGCAAGTGCCATTATGCAAATAATCAGAGAGAGAGAAAGAGATGGTTTAGACACATCCCATAGACCTATCTAGCTTTAATGAGTGGAGAGAGAAAGAGAATGTCAGACATAAAAGAAAAATGAGATATATGTTAAGGATTTTTAAGTAGGGAAAAGTTTGGTAGGCCATGAAAGGAAAAGAATTTGAGTTTGGACCCTACTTAATTGGTTTGCCCATATAAAGCAGACTCAATATATATCATGCATTCTAAGGCTTCAGAGGAGGGACCTCGCCGATCTCTCCCTTTATATGATACATTAATTTATATATACATTAAGTGCATGGTTCAAAGTTTCAGTATGTATCATACCATATGTATTGTATGATATGTATCCGTTCAAAGTTTCAATGATTAATATACCGTTTTTAGACATGCTCAGGTTCAAAGTTTGAGACCTGAAAGAAAGATTTTGGTTGTGTTTGGTATCATTACTGTTTTTAATTAAAATCTTTAGGGTTGATCAATACAAATCGGTGAGAGATGTGTGTTGTTACATCACATGTAAGATCAACCCCATGGAGCAAGAACATCAATTTGATGTTTCTTAGAATAGCCTCCCACACATGCATTTTTATGGTTTGCTTATTTCAATTACAAATAGTCTCAAATAATAATTGTATGTCAATTTATATTGATCAACCCGAAACATTTCAGGTAGAAACAATAATGATACCAAGTACAATCTTTTTATACATAAGTATGTCAACGATATTTTAAACAATGTTTAGTGTAAGGGCATATGCCATGCACGTGTACAATGTTTAGGAAAAACATCTCAGTTTTAATTATGTTATAATTATCTATTCTGCTCATTGATTGGATTTAAAGATTAAGGTTGTGTTTGGTTGAAGTGCAATTTTATTTGCACTAATACAAATGCATGGGAGTGCAAATGAAAATTCTTGTTTAATCTTATTTTGGATTTTACTTTATTCTGTTTTATGTTTTTATTTATTTCATTTGTATTGCAATTAAACAAAATAAGCTAAAATTTAAAACAAAAATAATTCAGAATTTACACTGTCATAATTTTACATCAGTAAGAATTTATTTGCATTGCAATCAAATACATATTTGAACAATCACATACAAATTAAATACAAAATAATTGGGCCAAACGCATTTTAGGCAGTGATGGCTTCAGCCAGTAGGCTGCCAAGTTGAAAGGACTACCGACTTGGTTGAGTAGCTCGCAAATCAGTAAATTAAAATACAAATAAATTATTATTTGACCGAGTTGAATACTCGGAAATCTGCATGTAACTAAGCGAAATTTCTCTTTATTGGCGAGTCATTAATTGGTAAGAAGGCATAATAATTGACCAAGTCAACGAGAAGCCTAAGGCAAATGGCTTGAATTGATACAAAACTGGAAGTACACTTGTTAGGTGATCCTTTCTGGATAATGTACAGTTTTTACGTCAATTTCCTTGAGATTGCCCGTCCATATCAGTTATATTATTGTATTATTTATTTCCTCTCTATTTTACATATGTCAACTTTTCTATGAGAAGGACTCCCAAGGAAAAAACAATTTCAGTTTTTTCAACTGCTTGTCCTTATTTTATTTCATTCTATGATTTTGCCTGCAATTTGCATTGTTAATTTATGATTTTGGATTTGCTTAATTTGTTCCTATTAAAGAAAATGATTGAATGAATAAGGTAATGTGTGCAAACTGCAAATTGGATCAATGTGAGAAATGAGTCCAGATCTCTTGAATGTAAAAAGCGTGTGAATATATAATCTTGTATATTAAATTCATGAAGAAATGTTTTTCATTCTTGTATATTAAATTCATGAAGAAATGTTCCATATGTGCAACTCTTAATGTCTTCATATGATTTTTGCTTTTAGGAAATCCCCTCTAATGAGAAAATGGAGATGATTTCATTTTTAACCCGGTCTGGTTTGGAATTTCAAATTCCTTAAAAAATGCAAAGTGAAGACACCAATCTTTCAAGTAAAAATGATTAAAATGATGAGATTTTCTGAAGTACAAGAATTCAGTCATACATTGAAAACATCTCCCTATGAATTTAACAATACATATTTGGAGATATAGAACTAACTCCTTATTGAGCGGTGGAAGGAGAAAAGAAAAACCTTCATTTCTGGCTTGTGATCTTATTTCATTAACTTCACTCTAGCTTTTAGGTGTTTATTACATTTAAGAAAGAAAACGAGTATTTGGGTTTTAGTTGGTGAAACGACGTCCCTTCATGCGCGACAATACTTAAGGGGGTGTTCGGTTGGTGGTTGTTTTTTAATTCAAGGTGGCAGGTTTTGGAAAACAACGTGCTGAAAATGAAAACCCTATTATGGATGCCTCCATTTCTTCTTGAACATGAACCGGTCCAAAGTGAAAAACCAAAATGGAGTAAGTTGTCGTTTTCAAAACACTCAAACGACAAGATTACCCTGATCTAGTGATTTTTGAACATGCCAGTGTGTTAATCAGGTACCGAACAGCTTAATGACCCTCCAATGATTTTTGAACATGCCAGTGTGTTAATCAGGTACCGGTTTAATGTGATATTTTGTCTTTTTCATCACACTGGTGTGTTCAATAATCATCGGGAGTCGCTGAATTGTTCTCCAATGTTGGTCACAGGCAATGTTAAGTATTGTTAACTCTACTGCTGTATTTAGTTTCATGGGCATTTATTAAAAAAACGCTACCACAACAGCACCATATAGGTATTGGCATTTATTGCATATAAAACAAAATGAAACAATTATTTTGTTTCACCGTTTATCAAATAAATGGTAGAAAATCGAAATACTTTGATTTTTATGCATAGGTATTTAGGGAAATGTCAAATTCTCGTTTCTTCTAATATCTCAACATTTCTCAAAACTAAATGCCAAAGAAGCACACTTTAATAAATATTAATATGAGATGAAGAGTAAAAAACCTTTAAAGTGAAGCCCAACCAAACAATAAAAACAAAATAAAAAATATTTAAAATTAAAAAAATATAAATGAATCTTTAAAATGAAAAAATATAAATAAATGACCTATCCATAAACGTCCACGGAACAACCCTAAATGGGTTTGGATTGTAGGTTGATTGCATGTAGGTGCCACTAGTCTTTTTCTTGAGGGAGCTTCCTTAGAGATTCCATTCCTAGATATTTTTATTGCATGAAAACACGTGGCTTGTAGATAAGTGTTAGAGGACCCACAAGTTGATGCAAGGTGATCCTAACGGTCAAAGTCAACCACCAATACGCATCTTGTATTGTGTATTCCATACTGTTACTCTCTCTTTGATAAATATTAATTTATCATATTGCCACATGGCTAGCTAATAAAATCAAGAAAATAGAAACAATTGGGAGATACCTACAAAACTAATATGTAAGCAAAGACCTCATAGCAGAGGCTTCTTCTCAATACACGTGGTCACCTCTCGTTTCAGAACAAAAGAAAATAAAGAAAAAAATTCAATTTTAACGAGTCTAGATACCTAACTCGACATTCATTAACCAATGAGAATTAATTAGTCAAGCTCTCAAACATGTAGAGGACTCGAAGTCCCACCTTGGATTTGGATGAATATATTCTCATTGGTCAGTAGTGTACGTGTTAGTACTAAGCGACTGAATTTTATCTATTAGAAAATTATCTACCTTCTCAAAAAAGTATTCATTTTAAATTTGGGGTTTTTATTGTTCAGTTCAATTTAGAAATCTGACTTTCACTGTATAAGTGGGATGAATCCTGACCATAAATCGATGTCAAATTTATGGACAGGATACGAGTTCAAGGGGGGGAGGGGTAGTAGTAGAGTAGGAAGGGCTGTAATTTCAGATTTCTGAGCTGGAGTACAGTCTATTTATCCCTTCTAATTTTATATGACCTCTGTTAATAATATAAAAATTAAATAAAAAATTTAAATACTTTTAACTTAATTTAAATAAAAAATCAATATAAATACTTTTGCACAAGAATTTTAAAACCAGACCATACAAGGAGCGGTTTTGAGTTCAGTTCCTGGGTCGAACGGTCTGACCATTCGGTCAGAACAAATAGTTTGCTCTGACAAAAAAATAAAAAAAAAAACAAATGTTTAAAAACAAAAAACGGTCAAAAATCATTATCTGGATTGATAGTTCAGTGATTCAACCGCTTAAATTAATGGTTCACTCACTAAATCAATGGTTTTTTACCAAAAATCAATTTGAGGCAAAACGAAACCGGTTGTTCCGATCTAGTTTTGAGAATTACATGATAATTATGTGTGAGAAATTGTTTTAATCATGTTCGAATGCTAGGTTTGCGTATATATCTATCTAGTCTCAGACTTCAACTGCGCATATCATCTCAGAGGACTAAACATTTTTGATAAAGTGTGTTACTGGTGTCATATAGTAAGTAGTAGAGGATTCTCATTACCTAACATTTAAAAATGAGTTTGGGTCACGCTCGTGCAGATAACATAACCCAAATCAAAAGGGTGTCTCTATGATCTCTATCTCTCTCCTCAATAAGATGGCTACAGTTAATCCGACTACTGAAGATATGGTTATGGTCTGAAAGGAGAAAATCGTTAACAGTTATGATGGTAGTTGTAGTTAACAAAGCAGTATTAAAAATTCTAAATATATAAGAAACAACTTTAACTTTATGAAATCAGAGGAAAAAATAAAAAGAAAGAAAGAAAATGAAGGTGGGTTGGAAGAAAAGGACGTGATTGCGTGAAGGTCAAGTTAAGCAATGAAAGGAAATAAAATAAGGTGGTGTTGGTCCTGTTGGAGACCCCCGTCCCCACTACCGTGGGCTAAAAGTTAAAAGAGGGAGTAGGAGGCAGCCGGCAGCGTCCGTCAAACGCGCCAAATCCTCGGCGATCCGTCCCTCTCTCATCCCAACTCAGACACAGACCATTCATCAACGGTTGAGCTTGAGCTGTTGCTGTAGAGAAGAATACCAGAGAGAGATTAGTGCTAATTCTGATTACACTGCTTGCTAATTCTAATTACATTTTAATCCTGTCATTATCATTCATGCTTTACTGGCAACCGCGTCTTCTTACGTTGTACGCGGTGCTTGTCTCATAAGCAACCTCCTAACAATCTATACACCAACTCGGATTTCGTCCTGTCGTTGCAGCCTTTTACTCTCGTGGATTGAGAACATCTCATATTTGTAATTTTATTCCATGGAGAGATATTCTTAATGAACGGCTATAAGGAGCTGTGAGGACGAAATATGATATCAGTGCTTCGGAACTGACCCGATTTTATCGGGGTTAGGGTTGGGCCGGCCTTAATTAGATTTTGGGTCTAGTTGAGGTTGAGATGAATCCTGTGGCCACTAAGGTGGATAAATTGATAAAGTATTATTATTTTTTTGGTTAATTGTTTTAGGGGGTTTATGGGTTTGGGGCGAAATACCCCTATTTGTAGTCAGGCTCTACAGTCTACATATACAAACAAAATCGTTGTTAAACGTGTAGACTTAGGCATCAAGAAGAGCGCGTAGGGCTGACATGCAAAGCAGCATTGGCTGTAGGGTTAGGTATTTGGCTGTTTTATTATTATTATTATTATTATTATTATTATTATTATTATTATTATTATGTATCGTCTTACCAGTTACCATGCATGAAAGGAAATTGGGAATACCATCTACTCCAAAGTCCCACGTCCCATCCTATGTACATGTTTCTCATTCTCTCCTTCTAACATATCTATTTGTCTTTTTCCTTCTTTCTTGGGTTCTTCAATCTAAATTAAAAGCCCATGGATTTCAATACAAATGCATGATCCATCATCACTCACGCCCACTACATGAGATTGACACAATTGCCCATCAAAATCAAAATAAATTTCTCTTTTTATCTCGAAAGGAAAACGGCATCATCTCTTTTGGGGTTTGGATCAATAACAATCGTTTTCGCACCGGAATTGGGCCGACACAATGAGGATTGAGGAGGGAGAGATGGGTACGCAGTACGCTCTCCAAATAACAATTTGTTTTAAGTCCAAGCAAAATGTGTGTACGTTCCAACGTACACTAATATAAATTGGGTTGCTATCCATTCACCGTCTCTTCTTCTTTCTTTTGATCCAACAATAGTACTGGGCTTGGATTACAGAAAGGCCCAACTCATAAATAAAAAACAAGTTGACGGCCGCTGGCCCGCTGAGATTTTAATCTATTTATTTATTTGTTTTTTTTTCTTTTTCTGTTTAATTAATTTTTTAATGAAGCCATGAAGGTGTTATCTTTTTCTTCTCCCTCGCGCTTCTGCGTGTTTTTGTGTTGACGCTTGACAGCCTTGACTGGACAAAGCTTTCAAAGCGCTTTCCAGAAGTTCAAAAACTACGCGTCCTTTCCATTAGAAAAGCAACCTTGGACAAAACCCTAATCTCTCTCTCTCTCTCTTGATTCTTCGCTCTTAAAAACCCTTGTCTCGATCTCGACTTCCTGTTTTAGTCTGAACTTCCACTGACTCGAATTTCGAAAGAAACCTCGAATTACACTTCTTTTCAACGGATCTTCGCTGAAATTCCCGCTCCGGCATGGATGACGACGAGAAGAAACATGAACCGGGAACCAGTTTCACCTGCACTTCTGGATGGACACTCGGAAGTGAGGCCGACAGTGACTACTTCTTCGGCAGCGATCGGGAGAGCAGTATTCTAAGTGAATTCGGCTGGAATCTGCGCCCTGATACGGACAGGAATCTCGAAAGCGAAAGTTTTTCTCCCTTCTATCAGATCGATTTAGACGGTTGCTCCGATTTGGCGGGAACCTCAATTCCTCACATACCACAAAATACTCCTCCTCCTCCTCCTGCTGCTGCACCGGGTTCTAGCCAAACGGTTTCGGCAGGATCAGTCGATAAGTCCGGCGACGCTTCACCGTCGAATCCCTCCGTATCATCGAGCTCGACCGACGAGCCGCAGGAGAAGTCGACGGCATCTGAAGAAAAACCGCCTGAGACCCCGTGAGTGATTTTCTGTGAAATCCGGGGTTTCCACTTTCAATTTCCTGTGGGTTTGATTTTCTCCGGGGTCACAATCGTAATAAGCTACTCCCTCCATCCATCCACCGTCCGCGGGCAACTTACAGGCCTCCCTCGTTCCTCAATAATTATCACAAAAGGAAAACACTAAAAATGAATTATAACGAATGAAAATTCAACCTTTTCTTTTCTTTTCCGAGTGAATTCTGATTCGTGTGATCGTGTCTCTAGAAAGTAGAAACCTGAGGAAAAAATCTTCATGGCTCATACAAGCTAGTCGTCTGTGAGCAGTGTTCGTCATTTACAAAAATTAAAAAGAAAAGGTCATTTTCTTCTGCGGCTTCGTACCCAAGCGTTGTAGCAAAGGGAATTGCGATAACTTCATTTCTCCCCCTATTTTGTTTTCCTCAGAGAAGCATCCGAAGCAATTTTCCTGTTCTTTTTTGTAATTCTTCTGCCTCGATTTCTCATTGTTTCATTTAATCAGAACGCCGAATTTGAGCTTCTGCATTTGCTGTTTTCAGAATCAACATTTAACGAAGAAGAAACCAATAATATTATCGTTAATTTAAGATTACTGGTCGGGGCTTAAACTGTTTTCCGTTTTAGCATTCTTTGCTCATGCATTCAATCATATTTCAATCTGGATATCAGCCTGTAAGTATCCAGATTTAGCTATCATTGATGGATACTTCTAATTAATTTTGTATTCTCTTGGTAAAACTAAGTGCAGATTAAGAGCAGATATCATTAATCTAAGCCGTTTCATTTTGTCCTGTATCGGTTAATTAAAGAGTTTCTTTTCTTCCGAAATGATGTATTAATATTCAATTATATTTTAGAAAATATGTTTTTTATAGGCGTAAATCTGATAGTCTGTAACTCTTGCATCTTAATTCATCCCACTTTTCTTTTCAATGTGCCCATTTGTAGTTAATATGTTTCCTTTCAGTTAGTATTTGATTGTAGAAATGCCTAAATCGAATTCCCAAGAAATTGAACCAGTGTTCACATAAACAAAAGAGTCGATTTGTTTTTTTTTTTTTTATTTGCCTTCTTATATTCTTTTGTTTCGGTTTTGTGCTTTCAACTACGATTCGCATTCATAGAATTTTCTGGTTTGCAGGATTAAGAACAGAAAGAAGGGACAAAAGCGGACTAGACAACCACGATTTGCATTCATGACTAAAAGCGAAATTGACCATCTTGAAGACGGCTACCGGTGGAGGAAATATGGACAGAAAGCAGTAAAAAACAGCCCATTCCCTAGGTTTGCAGATGATTTCATTTTGATATATCCAAATCATTCCACATTTTCATGCTTTAATTAATTTTTTTCATGGTCGTATTTTTGTTTAGAGTGGCTCAACGGTAAAATACTGTAATATGATTTCAAATTGCATTCTTACCTGTCTCTATGTTTGCAAAGCAACTTCATTTGCATTAATACAAATGCATGGAAGTACCAATTCTGGTTCACTTTTGCTTGGATTTCGCTTTGCTTTGCTTTCATTTCGATTTTACTTTATTTATACTGCAAACTTACAAAACAAATTTAAATTTAAAAGAAAATTAAAATTTGCAATCAACAAATTTGCTCTCTACTTTTGTACAAATGCAAAAGTAAATTTCATTGCAAACAAATTAGGCCTCGATATTTTTTTTTTGGTAGAAATTAGGCCTCAATATTTAGGTCTTCTTGTAATAGAGTGCACATGTACCAAACCATTTAACTCAATTACATAATTCTAGCGATATTACATGAGCACTGCATCAAATCAAATCCTGTTAACTAATATACACATCCATCTATTTACTTACTAATTATTTTTCATTGTACATATGCTTTGAGCTTTCTAATTCATTGATTCCAAGAAAGGTCCAAAAAGCTTCACAATTAATGGCAACTTGACACAGAAAGCCCAATGAATCAACCCTTAATCATGTATGGCCAGAAATATATGCAACCCCATTCTCAATTGATGTGTGAAATTAAGGAGAGAGAGAGAGAGAGAAATACAAAGAAAAGGGGGTTAGGTTAAATGCTTGAATAATTGAAGAAAAAGGTCCAATACATGTATTTATTTCATGCAGGAGCTATTATCGTTGTACAAACAGCAAATGCACAGTAAAGAAAAGGGTGGAGCGGTCTTCCGAAGATCCAAGTATTGTAATCACAACATACGAAGGTCAACATTGTCATCACACTGTTGGCTTCCCAAGAAGCAGTTTCATGGCTCATGAAGCCGCCTTCGGTGCCCCACAGTTGTATTACCCACGCGTTCATCTCCCCTTGGGAGCTTCCATTGATGTCAGACAACCTCACCGAGGTCTATCAGGAACCGGGCAATTGCCTTTGCAGCCCCAACTCCAAGCACCACGACCAACCTCCCTACAGCTTTCGACGGACGAAGGTCTGCTTGGTGATATTGTGCCTGCTGGAATGCGTCACAGATGACAAGGAATTTAACGATGGTAAACACTCAATTACTTAACCCAACTTACTTGAAATTGCACATTTATTGTTGTAGTGCGACTTTACTTGAATTAAGTGTGTTAGTAGCAACGAATGGAAATATTATAACCATACAGTGCAGACCTGTTGAATTTGCACGATCATTAAAAGCCAACATCATTTTAAGATATATCACCGAGGAGATAGAGATAGAACACAAGAAAAGACCACTACACTTTCTGGGTACGACCAATAAAAATTAGACCCATCTGAAAATGCACCATGACGTGCTTGACCATCCTTGATGAAAACATGCACATGATCGGATGGCTGTGGGGGTGGCTTGTAGTTTTTAGGTTAGCACTAATTTGAGGACCTGATAAGAGCCAGTGGATTAGAACTTCATTGTTGTTTGATGTGGAATCTCAGAAGATACTTGAGATATTTGTTCTACCTATACCTATATGAGGTTGTTTATATATATACGAATTTAATGGTGACAGATTCAAAGCAACCAAAATTGGTTGAATAGGATAAATTGAAGTAATGAGAAATCAATGTGTTTCTTTTCTTTAGACGTTTTTACTATGCTTTCGTTTCTTTATTATATTGCCATTGGCATCATGAACAGTGCTCGTGGTAGCCTATATTATCTTTGATAACTGAGGTCTACTTTATTACTCAAAATGGCTCTCGTACATGCGTGTATGTATTACTCAAAAGCCTTTGTGATTCAAGTAGCTAGCTTTAGCTAATCTCTCTCTCTCTCCCAGAATCTCCATTGATTTCATGATGCCTCTGGGGTGAAGCGCTAGCACTTCTGTTGCTAACTAGATCATCACTCTATTCTAGCTACACATTATTATTTATGGGAAATATCAATGACTGCCTGTGTGAACAGTTTCATCATCTCTATGGCTCTATGAAATATCTGTTTGATTTACAAAAATTTGATAGTTTTAGAAATAGAAGCTTCTGGGTCAACCACCTTTAATTTGTATGTTGGTGCAGGTGATGCAAATATTATGGGAGAAGGCGAAGATGGATCAAGATGGTAATATCATCCGACCTTCAAGCGTAAATCATGAGCAACTGAGCAAGAACCATAGGGTCCTTCCCTGCAGAAACAATTGATTATTGCATGAGAAGAAGGTTTTGATCATTGATGATTTATTGAAGGGATAAGATAAATGCACGTATCGACCATCAATCCCTTATTGTAGAGATAAATGCATCCCAATCGATGCCCAGCACCTCAAGAGTATTTCTTCATTCTGTTGTTACACAACATTTATTATTATGACATTATACGATGTTGCGTAAAGAAATTAAAGCAAGCGGTTTCATCTTTACATCTTATTGTATCAAATGTACCAGAGCCAGAAGATCACGCAAGCAGCTTGGCATGGAGTTCTGAGTTAGCCTGGACCACAGAATTAGAATCATATGTATCTTTCAACAAAGATCTGGGACTGGAGGTGGAAGCAGTTGTCTTTTCTTTTTCTCCATGAATTTCCTTTGGGTTCATTTCATACGGTGACCAAATTCGCTTCTCACCCACTACCACCATTGGATCGATCAACATATATGATTGTTAAACAATTAACGCGCTGTGAGAAGATAGCCCTTTATAATGTGTATATCAATTCGGTTATATCTGGAGCTTTAGCCAGTGATCCATTTGTGTCTACTGTTAATTGAATTCCCTACTTTACTTTTTTCACTCAGCTCCATTGAGGAATGGCCCTGTCTTTATCTTCTACTTCTGTAGGAATAGTACAGATGTTGGTTGGTTTTGCTAGAAAATAAGTAATGTAGGGCCAAGCTGTTGATGGCTGTAATGGCGTCTGGAACAAGAAAAAATTAATTAAGGAGAAAAAGAATAGAGAAAATACTTAGAATTATTCATCGGGTGCCTAAAATCACTCTAGGGTATATTGGAAATCATTCACCATAATTAGCATAATTAACAAACTTCATTGTTCTTTGGTGTAAAATATTCATACATATTTATACACTCTAAACTCATAATCAGGTTCAAAATTTTGATAAGATACGCCCTGTATCGGATGTATTGAAATATATATAACTGTGTCATTTTAAGTGTCGATACACCCCGTTGCTACACAGGGATATATCTAAAATTTTAAACATAAAAATTCACAAATTTCACATTTTGACTCTTAATCTCTGCAGCAGTAATAAAGAAGGAAAAGCGGGAATGAGAGAGGTGGAGCAGACTACAATTGCATAGATATCGAAGTTGCTTTAGTCGTAGTATAACATGACAATGAGACTTGCTCAGCCTCGCCTCACTTCTCTCTTTCCTCGCTATCACATATTTGATCGGGAATTTATTTATTTATTTATTTATTTTTCTAATTATACACCTGTTTCCGTGGGTCTGAATTGGGCTATGGGCACGTCATCTTTCACATGTTTTAAAAGATAAAAAATATTCCTGTTTATTTTTAAGGGCACCTCTGGGATATTTTCCATATATCTTCTCAAAGTCTCAAGACTCTCAACGATGTTGTCCATGTGCTTGTTGTACCAATATGGATATGGGGTCCACTGCTATGAGGTCTTACAACTGAGTTTTACTTAGCTACTCAAAGAAATGACGCTATCATCCTAAACTAGTTTCTTATTGGTCTATATCAATTTTATTGCCACGTCAAATAGTAAGAAAGATAATGTTTTTAAAAACCGATGTAACTTTTGGATGTTGTTAAGTTGATTCTTTTTTTTCTTTGGAAAGGTACGGATAGGCCCAATGTAGATTTCTGTGCAGAAGTATAAATATTTAAAATGTTAAAAACCCTCACTCTATACACCAATGCCCACCTGTTAATTGGCATCAATTCCGACCTGGCACCTACCCCAACTATATTTTAGACCTATAAATTCTGACCCTAGGCTGAACCATCATTTTCCCTTTTTTCTTTCTATTTCTCAGTAAAACCCTAAAACTGATCTCAATCTCCAAATTGAAGTATTATCTACCGACTTACAAAGTTGAAGAAAAAAAATAAAACATTTGCAGAGTTGGAGGGAAGCAAATAGAGTCAAAGATAAAAGTCACTTACCATTTTTTTACTAGGGACAAAGAAGTTAAAGATTTTGAGCTATTTTCTATTTTCTTGTAAAAATGAATGAAAAAAAATACAACAATAACAAAGACAAAAGCCACTTACCAGTTTGTGAGCATGGATTCCAGAGGATGAAATCTGGTTTGCAACGATGTGAAAACTGGATAGTGGATTTTCGTTTTACCATTTGTAAAGTTTTGTTTAAAAATTGCAAAAGCAACCTAATGTGACAATTGATCCATCCGTAAGTAGTTGTATCTTGTATCTATTTTCATTAATCTTACTTGGCACTAAAAGTGACGTGGGCCATGATTGTTTCATCCGTGTCGTCTGAGAAAGAATAAAAAATGACGACGTCCTCAACGCCTCAGGACTCAAGGCTCAGAAGTTAGAACAACACGGTAGGAACCTCCTAACTCTTGTCTAGACGGCCCGTGTCAACTGGCTGGCTACCGGATAAAAGATGAAAGAGGGGATTGGATTGGTCCTCAGTCCTCACCATAACCGTTCTCACACTGTCTTCGTAGCTGTGCATCGGGAATATTTATGCCTTTTATTGAGGATGTTTTTGTGAGGACCAAACCCAATTCATCAAAGAGAGAATTACCAATTCTAATTGCCCATCGCTTCATTATTTCCTACCAACGACTGAAACTGAAAGTATGGACCCTAGAGGCCAAGGCTATGTTGAATTAATACGCCACGATTTCCAAATTTGTAGTCGAGAATAAGAGGATTCGAATTCCCTATGTCGTCCGGGCATCCCAACTAAAAAATTGTTCCAACACAATGACCCGGCCCACGATGTTCAAGGGAAACTGAAAATTTAAACACATGGGGCTATAGCTTGGATGTATCCTTTCCTGTCTAATCAACAAACCAACTACCATACTTCTGCTTTGAACGCTTGATTTCTCCAAAGCTACAACCTCAAAAGAGTAATTAAGGTTCAAAGGAGGCCATGACATTAACCTAGAAGGCATTACTGGGTCTTCTAGGTTAATGTCTTACTGGGTCTTCAAACGACAAAAACCTAGAAGGCCAGAACCCAGTAACAATCAACACAAGATGTTGTTTCGATTAAGATGGGGGAGGGTTTTCTATATTCCATTCATCACATGGATGAGATAGCTTGTCATCTAGACCACTTCAACCTTTTCTTTTTAAAACATTACTGTTATAGTGATCTTCTTTCCTACTAACCCACGACTGAACAATAATTCTTTTAACAATGAGGCAACCTGCAGAGTAGCCTTTGGATTTTCTCTCTTTCCCAACCTTTTTCTTCTCTTTTCTTTAGACACCACCAAGTCTCTCAGCATAACAAGCACTACTTTTGTATGGAAGAGAGGTTTTAGAGATATATTTTGGGGAGAGACAAAGACTGGTTTACATTTATCTTTCACCAAAAGCAAAGAACCCACCGGACCAAACCCCATTGAAAATGAGAAAATAATAATGATCTGTTTTTTTTTCCTAGGCAATCCAGCCCTTAGGCAGCCATTGTTCCAACTGTTGCCTGTTTCTTCAGCATTGCAATGTGCTTTTGTCCCGCAAGATGATAATTGAAGACTATCTGACTATTGCATACCACATTGCATATTGTGCACACCTTAACAGCATCTGGTGCTGCTCCACCTTCCATAACCTTTTGCCTCTTTGTCTCCAAATCCACACCAGAGGCTGATGATGAGGTTGCCTTCTTCTTTGTTGGCCGCACACTGATGGTTTTGCCTTTCTCTACTGCTGGGTTTTCTTTTGGCCCTATTAGGGGATCATTTGCCACTGGAGCAACTGCAGGGATGGGAGCATTGGCCTCTTTCTTTGCCGCTTCTAATTTCTCTAGGTTCTTCTTGTGTTTCTTTCCCAATTTATGTTGGTCCAGTACTTCCTTGCTATTACAGTCAATCTTGCAGACTTCACACCATGCAGACTGCACGATTTTTGTTTTCTTTGGTCGTTTCCTCCAGGCATCATTTATAGGACGGATCTTTGAGTTGGTCCAGGTGACAGGCTTGGGATTTACAGTAACTAGTGTATCCGTTCCATTAGGTCTTATGCCAACCTGCTTGGTCACCAAGAAAGATTGTTTTGTTAATGGCTATATACGTGCAAGAATAAGCATTAAAAAAAAGGAAATAACAGTATAGCAACCTCGTATACAAAAGATACAGGTAGTACAAGATATGCCAAAATATTAACCTAATGGACTAAAGGAGTGGCCGAGTGGGGTGAAGACAAGGAATAAAAACAAATGCAAGAGGACGTTGTTCAATATCACATTGAAGAATAAATACAAATAAGAACAAATGCACAATTGCAAAATGCAAAGACCATCCTGCACAAAGCTAACATGACAGGAAAAGTGACACCGCTATGTTCTTATACAAGCTAGCACATGGAAGAGGTAGAGAACAATTAAGAAATATCAGAAATTGAAAACAAAAAATCATTACCCCATGTTGGTCCTAGATATCTGGGGTCTTGGGAGGGATGGATGGATACAGACCTATCCTTTGGGTATTTTTTGCAAAAAGTGGCTACTCTCAAACAGACATCAAAACAACCAAAGCCAAAATTTTAATAAGGCCCAGGGTAAATATGCAAGTACAACCCCATGAATTACTTCCTGCTGAAGTTGCAAGCCTTTTTAATACTGAATCACAAGATCTATTTGAGTACAAGGACCCAAAGAAATCTCCCTTCATCATTAAGTAAAGGGAATCACTGTAGAAATTAAAGAAACAAAAAGAACTGCTAATTCATCAGTCAGCATGTTTCTAGAAGATCAAGAAAAAGTGATAAACCTTTGTCAATTTTGTATTCCAAATGTTCTTGGCATAACTGTCAAAGCATACATAGAAAATTCTAGGCCAAAGTGGAGAAGATAGTCACCTAGGCAGAAGCTAGGCAATACAAATTTTACAGAGAAATGAGTAAATTCTAGGTTAGTTCCTTGGTTTTGTAAACAAATCAATATGCATATGATTTGAAAAAAATAGAAATTTTCTTTACTAAATATTGATTTTCCTCTCAAAACAAGGCAATTCATCATAATTAAAATACGGTAGCATTTTAAATCTATATTAAACACAGTATAATAATAATGAGTGTTTTATATTAATAAAAAAATTAGCATGTCAAAAAAAAAAATAGCAACTAAAAAGGCTATAGTTTTATACTAATAAAAAATGAGAGAGAGAGAGAGAGAGACTTCTTTTACCTTCTCTTCTCAAAATCCTTGGATCTTTTTTACATCTCAATGGTAAAATCCCATAACAAAGAATAAGTAACATACACACCGCCATATGGCCTAGGTAGGTTCCTAGTGTCCTATATGGGCACTGGCAACCTTTTGTTATAAGCATGGTTTCAAATGTTGCGAAATGTCACTAATGTCACCCGACATATGTCGATGTCGAGGCTCACCGACATGAAAATGGATGGTAATATAAAAATTACATTATTTTGGTCGACATTTCCTATATTTTGGAAATGTTGACCAAATTGGTCCAAATAACCAAAAAAGACAATTTTTCCTATTATGTCGACAGGATGTCGACTAATGTGCATTAATAATATAATATATTAGTATATTATATTATTATAATACAGTATATTAATATAAATTACTCCATTAATAATTTCTATTTAATATTTCAAATAAAATAT
>NW_010729075.1:6494132-6533821 GCF_000365185.1 Nelumbo nucifera
CTTTATTTGTGTCTCAACACATTAGCTTAAATGTACAAATCAAATTCCATTTGTTCAGTTTAAGATTGGGAAAGAAGGAACTTAATATCCCTTCTTTTATCAGCAACAGAAACTTAGTATCCCTATCAACTACATTTTTTGAATATACAATTGCTAACATAGATAAATGTTAAGGCAATATAGTAGAGCCACATAAACTTGAAGTTGGAGACTGGAAATTTAATCATTTCTATGAGCAACCTAACGACTAAACACAGTTCACTGAAAACATATAAATTAGATGCACCATAAATAATTTTTTGGAGGTGGGAGTCAATACGAGGCAGTAAGGATCCATAAGACCGCTAAGTAAAACCACAAAAGTACGAAAAACAATTGCACAGCCTTGAATTAGTATAGTGTAGATGAGAATGTTGTGGTAGAATAATGGTTGGAATAGGAGAGATAAAAATAGAAAACATAAATGAGTTTATAAGAGGGAAGCTCAGGGTAGCAGCAACTCAAAACAAGCTAATGAAAAGTAGACTCTGATATTGTGACAAATGCCAGCTCTTAGGTCTCAGCTGTTTATCCTAAACCTCTTCCATTTGCCTAAAAAATGTAGTTTTTTTTTATTTTTTTATCATCAATAAATCCACTTTGTTGATTGCTGATCAAAATAATGACCAGAACTAGCTAATCCACCATCAAGGGGTGATTTGGTGGTTCTAAAAAGAACAAGAGGCAGAAGGAGCATGGCTTCAAGTAACAAAAATCAATTTCTCAGATTATTTTTCAACAAGAGATATGGCATCAGAAATAAATGAAATGGAAGAAGAGAATCCAATTCTAGCTCCATTTAGGCGGTATAAGGAAAATGACAACAATGCTACCCACAAACTGGCAAAGGAAAAGTCAAGGAACTATAAAACTAAATCCATCATAAAGCATTAAAATTTAAAGAAAAATAAAGAGTTGTGATTAGAGAACATCCCATTTTTAATAAAGGAGGGTCATTCCTAATGAATAGATTACAAGTTATGCTTTTGAAAAGACAAGAACTCCTATGCACTTGTGTACTTTAATAGGCATACCTTTTCTCTTTTAACAAGGAAATCGCCCTGTTTATCAAAATTGGGATGTTCCCTAATCATCCCTCCAAAGAAAAAAGATCAACACACTCTGAAGTCAGAATAATAACATCTACATTATAAATTAATATATGGAGAAATTACAACTCATTGTCTGCTTAACACAAGAAACTTCATAATAATGACAATAGTAAACTTAATAATAGTAATAACAGTAGTAACAATAACAATGGTGTTACCAGGCCCTGGGAATGAGCATAAAAAATAAATGTATATATCTATTGTATTCATGTTATTGTTTACTCAGCTGTCTGACGTTCTGTACTTCATCTTGCTTGATGCCCTGGTAATTGGTTCTCCTCTAAACAGGGGTTCAACTCCTTTCTATATTTAATAGAATTCGGATTAGCTGAATGTGATGGCTGTTCAGCAGGCTGTGGAACCAATGAGAACATACCAGTGTCAGAAGTTTGCAAACCAAAAAAGTTGGGGGGCTTGGGAGTTAAGCCCCTGAAGCAAGTAAATTTGGTCCTTTTATCCAAATGGCTGTGGAGGTTTGCTACAGAAATCAATGCCCACTGGAGAAATCTGATAATAAAAACAAATATGGGGAAGCTAGACTGGGGTGGGAATCAAGCCCACTCAATGAGTCTTATGGAATTAGTCTTTGAAAGGTAATAATGCGAAACAGAGATCTGCTTTTTCAACCTTGTCTCTTTCAAACCAGGCTAAGGTGAGAATTCTTTTCTGGAAGCATTGATGCTGTGGTCACAGGCCTCTTCACATTGCTTTCCCCTCTATATTTGCTTCAGCACAAGATGAGGAGGCCAGAATCAATGACTGCCTTGAAGTCAGTACTTCCCAGATTACATGGATATCGAGGCTAAGAAGAAATGTAGATGATTGGAATTTGGAGGCCTTGATTACACTGTTACAGCAGCTTGAACAGGTTAAACCCCAGCCTCTAACTGAAGATTGGTTATGGTGGCCCTCGGAGAAGTCTGGAATTTTTACCACCAAGTCAATGTTGATTCTACTGATTCCTTTGGAGGTTGAACCCCCCACCTTGGGTTTGGATTTGGAAGACCAGAATCCCTTCAAAGGTTTTGTTTTTCTTGTGGATGGATCTGAAAGGCAAAACTCAGACCATTGATGCTCTTAAAAAAAAAGGAATGCAACTGGTCAACCAGTGTTGCTTGTGTGGCTTGCGGAGGAAAACACATAGCACCTACTCTTAACTTGCAACTATGCTTACAGTGTATGGTCTCATGTCTTGAAGCTCTTTGCTGTGAACTGGGTCCTTCCCCCTACTTTAGAATTGCTATTGGCCTCCTGGAAAAGCCTTTAGTAGAAGGGGGATACTTTTGTGACACTTAGTACCTTTCGCTATTTGTTGGTGCATTTGGAAAGAAAGGAATAGCCGGACCTTCGAAGACAAGGCACTCCCAATTGAGCAGGTCAAGGGCAAGGTGGAAAGGATGTTAGCCAAGTGGGTGTTAACCAACAATTTATTTAAGGGCTTAATTTTACTTTGTTTTCTAGTCACTTCAATAGTATTTTGTGGGAGGATGGTTTTGGCTGTAAGGCTTTACTGCCTTTGTCTTACTTCTGTTTTGTTGTACTCAGCTGTTTAGGAAACCTCTCCCTCAGCAGCCTTTATCTTACACCCCATACCAGTGATAAAAATACATGGGGCCCACACTCCACAGAGAGAAGTTAAATGGTTGTGGGTCCATGTATTTAATTACTGGCATGAAGTGTTATCATTGGTTCTAGATGTTCCACAGCCCACTGAACAGCTATTGCATTCAGCTAATCCTTTCTCTATTTAATAAAGTTTTCTGATCATTATTGATCAAATAATGATTATAATGAGTAGCACCAGGGAAGAAAGTAAAACGATTGGAGGGAGATTTATTTCATGGATCCATTGGCTAGACTGAAGGATCAAGCCACCCTAAAATAGGGTAGATATAAGAGCAAATATACATTCACAGTATGTCTCTTAATCAAAAGATGAAAATGGCATATCTCAATTCCCTACAAACTTTATTTTGTAAGCTCCTACTCCAAGTTTGCAACCAAGAATTTATTCTTTAACCAGATGGCTATTTGGAGAAGTGCTTGACTGTCAAGGTTACTAATCTCTCCATCCAAGAATATTTTCTTTCCACAAACATCTTTTCAAGAAATGATTAATTGTTAAGGAGATCATGAGAAGAAGTAATGGCATGCCAAATATATTCAACTTGTTAAAAGAAGCCAAAGAATTATAAATTTCTTCCTTTCCCTCTATCTATCTCACTCACTAACCAATTTCTTACATCTTGTTTCAAATGAAAAAATCATAGGTATGTGGGTTGCATGATCAAGAAAGAACCATTTCTTTGGGTAAAGAAGAAAGCACAACCCCCAGACTCCAAAACAGCCTAAGAAATCAGAGCTCCATCCACATGACTTTTTTTCACCCAACAAATCATATATGTAAGGATTTCTAGAAAGTAATTCTCTTTTATTCAAGAATGGTGTATCTTATAATTTTTTTAGAACTCCTACTATCCCTTGGTTTTTAAGACAGCACTTGTTATGTACTTTTGATTCTCAGTCGAATCCAATTTTCCTCACCAAACCTGTTTTTTGTAGAGTATATTCTCTCCCTATAATAAATAAATACCATAAAAAATCAAGTTTTCTTAAACCATTAGCACCTTTCTGAAGCTCCTAGATGACCCACTCCCCAGCCCTGGCTTGATTATTCTCCATTATAAATAAGAAGAGACATTTCTTTAATGTGGGAAAGAAGGAATCGAGAAGAGAAAATCAATTATCAATCTAAGTTTGGTTATTCCAAGCAAACCTTAAACCTAGGTTTTGGAGTTTCCACACCCACTCCCCCCACCCCTTTTGGTGGGAGGTGGACAAACATCATGTTCTCACAGAAACTTAAAATCATTAAATTGAATAATGGTCTTCTCTAGGAGAAAACAAGAATAACCATAGCTTCCAATGAAAACAAATAGTATCTACTGCTTTAACTTTTTATGGTTCTCATTTTAGTATCTTGCCCATAAAGTCCAGATTTTGTGAGAAAATAAAAGCTCTATCTCTTCAATGAAAAGCACAGTGCTGAAATTCCATGTAATGAGAAAGGTCTTGCAGTGACAAGCAGAATTTTAGATTTCCATGTGCATCCTTAGTGGCAATACCCTTGCCCACATGGAGCTATTAACTTGCACCAAAATCCTTCCTCATTTGTGAAGTCAATTAAATTTTAATTGATATGATCAAACCACCTCAATCAAATGTGCAACTTCCTCTCCTCTTGACACCTCTAATAATGACCATTACCAAATGTTAGGCCCAGCTATCCAGTGTCCTCTGAGGGGTAGACTAGATACAGACCCAACCTTTGGCTGTTTTTTTTTCTTTTTTCTTTTTGTTCTAACTCAAAGCCACATTGTCACACTTGTCAGTCTGATATTTCACCAATGCACTAAGTAATGACCCTGAATTTCCTATAATTTTAGCTCATTTTTTATCCTTTCTAATGAATCTAATCTTGATATCAGTCCATCTGAGCATCTTCATCTTAGTGATGCTCATTCTCTTTACATGGTTTTTCTTGATTGCCAAATAAGGCGCCCATATAACATGACTGGTAGTTTATCTGTATTTAAAATTTGCCTCTAAATTGTATGGTATACATTAGCCACACTTTACTATTATTACTTCCAAAAGAATGGGTACCAACAGTTTTACACAATACGAATAAATGAAAGGTATTATGTCCCAACAAAGAGAACTAGTAATCAGAAAACAAATTAAAATGAAATAATAAGGATAATTTTCAAAAGAATAATTATAAAACAATTAGTAACAACTCTACCACTGTACAAAAGATGGGGAAAAAAGTAAAAAGTCAAAGAAAAAAATAGTTCTTCATGCCATAAGGCATTAGCACTTATTCATCCACACAAAAATTTAAGAAAGATAATTTGAATTTTTCAAGAACTGAACCTGATTGTTCCACATAATCACCAATAAAATATAAAGAATGTCAATTAATTGCACATAAAACATTAAAAAAAAATCCTAAACCGGTAACAGAAAGTCAAAAGTTTGTTTTCATCAATCCCACAGGATAATAAGTTCAAAAATCATAAACTCCTGCAATCTAAAATTTGCAAGACAAAAAGCTAATAACAACGACAAAGAAAAACAAAAGGCAAGAACACTTACAGCTGCGTAAGCGACGGGATCCGCCCCAAACTGCCGAACTGCCTCCTTCGCTGCCCAATTCTGCGCAGCAGCACCAGTATCAGGATAATACGCAGCTGCAGCCAGCGCACTGACCTGCGACGCCTGGTGGCCATAGGTGACTCCCGCCTGGGTTTCAAAATCCACAAGGGTAGAATGGGAATAGTTGTTCAAGGCGGCATAAGAATCAATTCCGGGTGGATGAAGGCCTGGTTCGGCGCCATGGGCGGAAGGGATTTCATGGTGTTTAAGAACCGCCTGAGGATCATCAATGCCGGAGTTATGGGGATGATGTGGGTAGTAAGGATAATGCGAATAGGAGGCAGCCTGCGCATTGTAGAGTTGGGCGTAAGGGTCTGTTGAAGGGTTAGGGTTCGATTGTTGTTGTTGCATTTCAACCCATTTGTTGTAATCCATTGTGGATGAAGAAATTTCATCCAGAGACCAACAGAAGACTCCCAGAAGAGCTTTTACGTACTTGAGTTTCTTCCTCTGTTACAGGAGAGAGAGAGCGAGCGAGAGAGAGAGAGAGATTAGGGGGGCTTTGTCTTTGTTTTTTTGTTCCAGAGGACCAAACAGCAATAGCATCTTCTAATTTCGTAAATTGGATTGTTGGTTAATTAAACCAGTAAAACTATCTAAGCTGAGTTTTCCTGCGCATACCCATTGAAATGAATCGTCCAAACGTAATAAGTAACAGCTGGGCCTGGGCTTAATTGTTTAGCTCCTTCGGTCTTAGCATAGATGGGTGGGCATAGTTGAGCATAGGCTCAGCCCATTTGGATACCTACATTATGTTTAAACAATGAATCATAATTTACAGAAACTTGGATATCTTTATTTGTGTTGCTTTTCTCTTGGGTTTAATCTAGGAGTGTAAGCGCCAATTTGTAAGCTATTTAGGTTTGACTTGCTAAATACTCGAACTTGGCTCAAAGATTATTGAGTCGAATCGAGTCAAGTCAAGTTTGACTCAAGACGAGTAGTTAGTTGAACCGAGTTCGAGCTTTGTAATATTTGACTTGAGTAGTTCGCAAGCTTAATCGAACTTCTAATAAAATATTGTTTTTCAATGTATGCTTATTTTTTTATATTAATTTATAATATGAATAAATAAATTTATAATTATGTTTCATAATATATTTTTATTTACAATATTTCATAATATTGATTTATTTATAACTTTTAATATACAATCAAGTTTTTTAGTATATTTTTATTTATAATATTTTAAACATTAATTTATTTATACTTTTTAATAACAACCTTTTTTATAATTGTCTCAAACCGAGTTAAGCTCAAACAGCTCATGAATATTGACTCGAGTCAAGTTTTCGAGCCAAGCTCGACAATTCCAAATGAGCTGAGCCTCACCTTTTGGACTTGGACATGTTAAAGTATTGTGGGCTTAAGCCTAGTCTAAGCCCAGCCCAGGTATCATATAATCCTGATCTAAAATGGGAAAACCAAGCCGCAAAATAAATGATTTTTGTCAAAGAATGAATTCTAACAGCACTAATTTGCTTGGATGTATCCCCCTTATCACAGAGAACGGATTCAGTCCTCACAAAATTTCTCCTCACATCGTGCTCACAACATTTACAGCTGTGCATTTAGAACATTCCATTACTTATATTTTTCCGTGGGAGATATTTCAAAAATAGGGCTGCAAGTGTTGTGAGCATGGTGTGTGAACAAATTTTGTGAGGACTGAATCTGGATCCTTTCTATTCCAATGGAAAATGTTGCATGAAAGTCATCCAAGTGTTCTACTTGTAGTGTCAGACTCTATAAGTTGGGTATCTCATTATATATGTTACCCAAATTAGTTTTTTTTTAACTTTTTTGCTCATTGAGATTATTCTCCAACCTGATTTTCTTACTTTTTTATTTTGTGGTTTCAATCAAACAGGGGCTTATAAATGTTTTCCAAAAAAAACATTATTTTCTTAAAATGAAAACACATAAAAACAAGTTCTTTGTTGCGTGGTGTTTTCTTTTCTCAAAACTGAAAGCAAAATTATGCTGTAAAATTTGTGGTCTCAAGGCCATGATTTCTCTGCAAATTTGCAAACATGTTTCATATGTTTTGAGGTGCAAAATATTTAGACAGATTCTGACGCAGAAGGTAGAGTAAAATTTCGGTATCATGGAAACTGTCTTTTTCATATGAAACGTGTCTAAATATTTTGCACTTCAAAACATATGAAACATGTTAGGCGCTTTTGCATGCAATTGAGAATGTGTTGTATGAAAGTAGGGCTAAGATTTTTGTAATCACAATAAGAAAACAATTCATATGGTAGAATACCCCCTAAATGTACGAGTGATGACTTAAGGCTCATCAGTTTTGGAAAGAGTTCAAATACAAATATGTATAGTATAAATACATACAAAATACAAGATTTTACATTTGTATTTATATTCTTTCCAAACTGAGTCTAAGAAAAAAAATAGAAAATAAAGGGGTTCTTGCCCATGTAACTATTTTGTTTTTCTTTATTTAAGAAATGCTACAATACATGTCAATATAAATACAAAAGTATAATGATAAACATGCATTTTCTTAATATAATATGAAAGACATTTTAACCTGATTCATGGATATGGCGGCACTCATGACTCAACATAAGTGACAAAATAGAATTCATGTAACCAATCCCATATTTTCTTAATTACTTGAATGTTAGATATATCATAGTTAAGATAGAAAATGAAAATTAACAAAAGTAACAATATATGATCAAAAATAAACTTAAATGCTTGTAGCAGATAACAATTATTATTATTATTATTATTAAATTTTGTATTGCATTTTTATCATAAATAAAAATAGCTTTTATTTTTACACTTATTTTTATTTAATATGATGAATATATAACATCAGAAGTGTTCTCAAATGTTTTTGACAAAATTCTATACATTTTCATTTTTTGTGTTCTATATTTTTTTAAACATTTATTATTCAATTTTGACATCATCGGTTTCTTCGAAAAGTTTGATCTTTAACCCACCATCTAAATAAGAAAATAGCTTTGCTTTTGGAATAGTTTTAAATTAGGGGAAATTATAGCTAGAGTTGGTTGTACATTTAACATTAAGCTACAAGTTTGTCCATAAAACAACTAAACTCTGACAACCGGCTCTACATTTCAAATTATAAAAACCCTTGCCATGTCATCAGAGGCTTATGTGGTTGTTGCCAACATGGGACTCTTAATCAATGTTGGACACAACAAAAGCTTATAACGAAATTGCCCTTTAATGTTGGGTGATTGGAAAATAAAATAGAAAAAATATTTTTTAGTTTCTCTCTTTCTCTCCCTCACTCTCTCTCACTCTCACAGTCATCTTTATCTACTCAATTACCATGTGATTTGAATATAAATAAAAATGTTTTTGGTTTCTATATTTGCGTTCTCTATATCAATTTCTCTCATTCTCTCCCTCTCTCTCTACCTATAGTTCTCCCTCAATCTCTCTCATTCTCTTTCTTAATTGATCTCTCATTTTCCCTTAATTTTTATTATTTTCCCTAAGTTTTTCTCTCACTCCCTCTCTCTTTTTTTTTATTTTTTTACACACTTATATGGTATTAATTAGATCATATAAAATAACATGAGACCAACTTGGTATCGTTCAAAAATCATTACACCATTTTGATAAAAATTCATAAGAAACTCTTGGCTATAAAATTTACACCAACTCAAAAACGACAGAGATTAAGTGAGGAGATATTGACCGAGAGGGAGAGTGAGGGAGAAGAATGAGAGAGATTGAGGGAGAACAAGAGAGAGAGAGAGAGAGAGAGAGAGAGAGAGAGAGAGGGTGAGTGAGTGAGTGAGTGAGTGATTTGGCTACAAACTGAAGCTGAGAGAGTGGGAGAGACGGAGGGAACAGGAGATTGAGAGATGACTGTGAGAGTGAGAGAAGGGAGGGAGATTGAGAAATAGAGGGAGTGGCAGAGAAACTGAAAACCTATTTTCGGTATAGATTCTTTGTTGTGTCTAACATGGACTAAGAGTCACATATTGGCAACAACCACATAGGCCTCTAATGACATGGCAGAGGTTTTTATAATTTGAAATGTAGAGTTGTTTGTCAGAGTTTTGTTGTTTTTTGGACCAACCTGCAACCTAATTTTAATTGTATAACTGACTTTGACTATAATTTTTCTTTTAAATTATATATTTCATTTATATTATATAAAATATTTTTTACTTATCACACTTAATTTTTGTTTGCCTATGGTATCATTTGACTCAAACCACTAACCCACTATTTTAAAGGAAAAATAGTTTGATTTATAGGTTGATATTAAATTTTGTATTATATTTCCATCATTGATAAAATTATTTCTTATGTATAAAACTTATTTTTGTTCAATATAATGAATGCATAATATTAAAGATGTACCCAATATTTTATTTTTTATAAATATATAACATTAGATATGTGCCCAAAATTTTCTCTATCTTTTTTTTTAATTTTTGTGATTCTTTGTATTCTCTATTATTAAGAATTTTATTAATTGACTATAACATCATTTCATTTGTAGGTAGATTTTGAATTTGGAATTCCATTTTCATCATTAATAAAAATACTTCTTATAGTTCATAGTTATTTATTTTATTATTTAATTATGACATTATTTATTAATCCATTTGACCCCAAATGGTCGAATTGCTTCCCCACCACCGAGAGAGAAGAAAACGGTTTTATTTTCAAATTACTTTTCAAAACATTTATTTTTATACTATTAAAATTAATATTATAGATTTAATTATAAGAATTTAATGATGAAAAAAAAATATATCTTAAATATAGGATTTAATGAAAGAGAATAGGAAAATATTTTTATTTTCAATTGGTTTTAAATTTTACATTCCATTTCCATCATTAATAAAAATATTTATTATTTATCATACTTATTATTGTTTAATATGTATGCTAAAAATGTTCTTAATTTTTTTAATTTTTAATTTTATTTATTTTTTAATTTTATTATTTAGTCGTGACAAAATGAATTAACCCATTTAACCCAAAATGGTTTAATTCCTTACCACCACCTAGATGAAAATACTATTTTTGCTAGGTAGACTTTAAAAGTGCAAGTTTTTATGTTATTAGAATTATTAATTTATTAAGTATGGATTTAATTAATATAACTTAATGATGAGAAGAAGCAAAAATGACTTAAAAGCTTTGCCGTCTAGATAAGGAGCATATAGTTTCCTTTATGACTTACAATTTGTAAATCCACCCTATGCCACAAGCGTGGACCCTTCTATACTAACATTTAGGGGGCCACTTCAATGGATCTTAGGTCTTACTATCCACCTAGTTAACCAATTTTATAACCAACAGCAAGTATTCATACATACTCATGACCCAGCCATGATAAGCTTGATTGTTATTGGATTAGGCTATTTGCTTCTTTTTTTTTATAGCAAAGCAGGAGTAACAAAGTACTTTGCTTAAAAAGCATAATTGTAGTTGCAATTTGCAAGAGTGATCTCCTGGACAAACATTTCATCCAAGTTGTGTTAGGGCTAAGTTGCTTATGCTGAAAAGGACTGTTGTCCTTGTCACGTTGCTAACCCCATCCATCTATAATATATGTAAGGTAAAGGTGGTGCATCTCTTATGTTTAGACGTATTTGCATTATCTTTGCCTAATGAATTGATTAGGGCTGCACCTTAACAAGGTTTAGCTTAGGCTTAGGGTCAACCTAGACCTAATAAGACTTGGACCTCAGATTCAAGCAAGCTTGGTCAAGTTAGGTAGTTGGTCAGATTTGAAGGTCTTAATATTCCTTCTTTTTATATGGTATTGATGATGTCATTTGAGTCCCCATAGGGACTAGATGTTATATGCTAGACCTAATCAATGGATTAGTGAATAAGTGACAAACTGTATATAGGGCCCAATAACATATAACATGGAGAGCCTACCTTTCTGTAGTATGAATCCGCACCCCTATGATTAGGGGTGAGCAAAAAAAACCGAATCAAACCGATGAGATTGAACAAAAAATTTTGGTTAATTGAATTGGTCGATTCGATATTTTAGAAAAACCGAAGCTATTGGTTTGGTTTTGGTTAACCAATATAAAAAAACTAACAATTAGCCAAACTAACCGGTATAAATATAGATATATATATATATATATTATATATTTTTTATTATTTATCATATATAATATATTATTTATTATTTATAATATAATATTTTATATGTATTTTTAATTTTTATTATATATCTGTTTACAATATATTTTATAAAATTAAAAAAAAAAACTAAAAAAACCGATAAACCAAACGAAATAATCAATTAATTTCAATTACCAATTTTCCAAAAATCAATATTACCAGTTTGATTTGGAATTTAGGTCCACTGTTCAATTTACCAAACTATATACATACAAATGTCATCAGATCAAATATTTCATGTTAGCTTTTCAATCAAGACAAGAAAAGATACATACATTATATTTATGCATATATTTGCACATCGCTTATATAAAGTGGGGAACAAAACCATTTTACCTTCCATTTTAATCCGACAAGCAAACAAAACCAAATAAAATCTAAAGCAAAAGTAAATCCAAATTTACACTCAACTCATTTGCACTATTACATATACAAGGAGCATTGGTAACTACGATGATCACCCCAATTTGCTAAATACAAATATACAAATACTCTTTACCTACTCCATCGTCACGAAATATTACTAATTAATTGTATCGTGACATTGATAGAGACAACTCAATAAAAAGACCACGTCTTTTGGGCCAGAGTCAGGCTACCACAGCTTTTGCGTATCACTTTTATACACCCTACCTATCAAATCCTCCTACTGACCAATGAGATGACGATACATCTGAGGGTGGTCCACTGGTCCTTATCAAACTTAAATTCAACTTCAACTTTAATGGGAACTTTTCATTGTTCATGGTATCCTTCTTAAACTGATGGAAATCAGACTTTTGATGTGTGGAATCATCTTAACTGGTCAGTACGAGGACACACTCACGTAGGTTTACTTTACACAAAAGTGGTATTAGACCAGTAATTAATTCAGGCCCCGTTTGGTTCGCCGATTTCAACTGTTTGGTCGGATAGAATTAGAATTATGTTCTCATTCTTGCTGGAATGATATTCTTCATTTAAAGGAATGGCCATTTTCTGCCCCCTCTTTGAGAATAAAATCTCATTTCTACTGATTTTAATTCCCACTTTTATTTTTGTCTGAACCAAATGGACTGTAGGAATAGGCCATTCTGATTCCAATTCCGAAAAATTTTAATCCAATTTCAACTGCAAACCAAACAGACCCTCCCTCCCTCAATGTATTGAAAAAATGCCAGCAGAGAAAGGTTGTTGCTTATAGAATTGCTGAAACATAGATTAATCTAAAATGGGAATTTTCATTTTTGCCACCTTTTAATGGGGAATAGGTTCAAACCATGGAAACACAGGATCCACATGTCAGTGGGCCTATGTGCATACTGTCACTGATCCATTAACCCACTAATTAGGCCTAGCACTTGGCCCATGTGGGGCCTAAAGCCCGATCACCAAACTCAGAAGAGAGAGAAAAAAAACTCATATAAAGACACGTCTCCATAAGCCAAATGATCATAACATTTTGTCCTTGGACTTCCCCTGTTCACAAGTAAAAAACAGTGAATTAACATTTTTTTCAAAAGAATTAGTGAAATGTTGGGAACATTTATGAGATATTTTGAAAAATTCAGGTTTTTGGGTAGGTCAAGGAGACCATCTAATTAAAGTCTCTCAAACAAAATATCTTATTAATTGTCTAGAATTAATCAAATGTGATAGGTAGGATTGTAGGAAGATGAGGGAGCTTGAAGAAGAGAAGAAAACCACTGTTCATAGGATAAGTTTGTTTGGCTGTTTAAAAAGAACATCCTGGGCTGTTTTCAGTAAAGGATCAAAACAGCTATATTTGATTTTTTTTCTTGTAATTAAAAAACCAAATAAAGTAACGTGCCATGTGCAGAAAACTTTAAAACAGCCTAACCTGCTTTTTAAATATTCAGTAAAGTTCGTTCAGCTGCTTTGAAGTGCTTTCGATAAATTATCAAAAGATGATGAAGCAAATAGACCTTCAAATAACATAGTCTGTATCTGTTCCCACAAAATACATCTTCCAACATGATTTAGAGGCTGAATCAGCCCCCTACAATGTTTTACAGCACATTCCTGCTTTGTATTGAAAACATTTCTCGATAATAATATCAAGAATGATGATATCATCATCAGGAGATGTTCTCGATACACGACGGATGGGGATGCGCTATGGGACATTGTGAGGGGCAATCTTGTGGGGGGTTGATTTGAACTCCATGATGTATTAGTACACATCTTATTTTGTGTGGGGAACAAATCCCAAGTCCCAACTCCAACATCCAAACAACTGGCTGACATCCGGTTTGGGCTGTCCATATAGGTTCACCTTGGTAAACAAGAAGCCCCTACGCTAAAGCCCTCCCAAATCCCAAATAGGTTGGACTGTTTGAATGAGCTAATTAATTCTCTTCCCGACAAAATGGCATTAACCTTGTATTACATTTGATTTGCTTGAAATGAAGAATGTTTCAAAGACAGACAAATCCCATCCAGTGGATAATAGCGCAAATAAATGAATCATTCATACAAATAACATTTCAGCAGGAGGTTATCAGTTGCTAGGGGCTCGAAGTAAAGACTTACCTTCCGAGCCCCGGAGCACATTGACTGTATTGTTTTTGCTGATGTTGGTTCCATTAATAATTCTGAATTTTCATTTGAAGTAGTATGTGTATCACCCATTTTAGCATGTCTATGTGTAGTTGGGGGCAGAGTTAGTCTTAAGCCCATTGAAATAGGCTGAATTATTTGCTATCTTGCAGAGAATTCAACAGGCAACTCAGCTATTGAAAGGAAACCTTTTGATACGTTTAGATTCTCAGAAAGTGATTTGGGCTTTGCAAAACAAAGTATCTCTTCATTGGTCGAGCCAAAGGCTTTTGTCAACGACCAACAAAAGCTAGCCTCTTGCCTGTCTGTGGATTTGTCATGTATATAGAAACTTTAACATCCCGACCCAATTAGCAAAAAGTTACTCTCAGGACTCTCTTTTCATTGAAGTTTACCCAAACGGGGCACCAGATGTAATGAACTTTATTATTACTATCCCTAGTTAATACAGATCTTTCAAAAAAAATCCCAAATAGCATAGCATAGGTACCCAAACAGCCGAACCCTTATCTACTATTTAGACTCAGTTTGGAAGGAGTATAAATATAAATATGTATAGTGTAAATATACAAAATAATACAAAATTCAAGATTTTATACTATACATATTTGTATTTACATTATTGCTAAATGGAACTTTAGGCTTAGTTTTTTTTACAGTATAAGTACAAAATTTAGAATTACCATTTACAAGAATTTGCAGTGAACACATTTGCATCTATACTGTTCCCAAACGGACCCTTAAGCTATATTTGCTTGCGGTATAAAATTACATTGATGGAGTTTAGTCCTGATCGATTTAAAATTTGTGAACCATTATACTTTGAAAAAAGTGATTATCGATATTAATATTACATCGATTACGCCACTAAATACAAACCAAGAGTAAAGTTTTACACCAATTCTTATTTACATTGGCAAACAAATGAAGTCTTAGTGTTTACCGACATAAATGGGGCGGGACCATTTACTTCTTTTGAAGTTCGAGCCCATTGGGCCGGACCCGCACGAAACTGAATCCATTATTGGTGGTTTGCCCAATTGCCTTTTTGCTGTATACGCATCCAGAATGGTAGAATCTTGATTGGGGAGATCAGATGTGGTTGACCTGCTTTAAAATGGCCTCCAAGTAAACGATGGAATAATAAAGGCAATAACGAACCTTTATTTTTGGGGAAGGCCGTTGAAGTCATTTTCTCTCATTATTTTTCGTACAATATCATGATATAACGACGCTCCCGAATTATCCCTTCAATGGCCTAAATAGATAAAGAATAGTGAAAATTTTCCGTATTTTGGGTCTAATGTTACTTCGATTCTAAATTTTTATAATGTGATAATTTAATATTCGAACTTTTAAAATATTTTAATTTAGTATCAACATCTTGAGTGTCATCTAATTTTTTTTATCAATCATTTAAATATTGATAATAAATTAATAATTTTAAATTATTGCCTTTTTTATTGAAGAAAATTGGGATCTAAATCACCCATTTAGACATATTCTTAACTTTTTTGAATAGAAGAAGCAAGGATGTAGGATTATTAATATTTTGTCAATATTTAGATGATTGATAAAAAAGATTAAATGATACTCAAGGAACATTAATATTTTTTCAAATGCCACTTAACCCTCTGTGCATATTTTCCATCTTTCAGTTATGACTCCTGACAATCCACAAAAGGGTAGTTAGGATGATGATAATCATCAAGATCAGCAACCTGTACCTGGGCTATGTAACGGCGTATTCTTCGTGCATTATTAAGCACTGGAATGAATCGAATTTGATATTTAGGTTCCGTTTGGGAAGCTGAAGTTTTTTGACTGAATTGCTTTCACTGAACCACTTTCCTTAGGAAGGTTTCTTTTCTAGTTTCTTGATTGAGCTGCTTCAATAATCTTTCAAATTAACTTAATCAGAAAGTTTGATTTACCAACTCAATGCAAGCCTTTTTCCCGCTTTTCATGCTTTTTGGGCATTTTGTGTGCGGGGGGCTTACCTTCCAATTAGGGAGTGCTCACGGTTTGGTCAAATCATGGGTATTTTTGAAATCAAACCAGTATTACTAGCTTTTGAAAATTCCCCAACCAAAATTGAGCTGAATCAATCCGTTGACCAGTTTTGATTTTTGACCAATTTGATTTTTTGTTTATTATATATATATAATATTATATATTATAAATAGATAATTATAAAATATAGTAGACTTATATATAATGGATATGTGTGTGTAACGCCAGTTTTTTCAAAAACACCAAACCGTAACTGACTAACTAGATTTTTCAATTTGGTTTAGTTTTTCAGTTTTTCAATTTTTTTATAAACATCCCTACTTGCAATGCCAATGAATTAACATATATGGTTGTGCCACGTTGGATGAATGATAGTGGACGAGTGAGACAGTTCATCTAGTGACAAGGAATTCTTCTCTTGCGAGATGGAGATAACTTTGGCTGTTGGGGCCAACAGCCTGTTGAAAGCGTTGTTGGACTTATTCAAGTCCGGATCTCTTGTCCACGAGAATTCTGTCCACATTTATCATAGTCATACATGGAGAACATCTCATCCTCGATGTTCCTGATTAACGGGAGTAGTGTATTATGGGTAGGTGTGGGCAGAGTTCTCATGAGCAGGAGATCCAGAGTCCACCTATTCACGCTCATTTCTTTTATTTTGGTCAAAATAAAATAGGAGAAAATTACTAATTTACAGAAAAACTTTGACTGTTGGGGGCCAATAATATAGGCTGTTGAGAGCATTTCTGAAGATGCCCCACATGCACATCTCAGCGTGCATTGGGTATATCTCCTGTAGTTGTCATTGGAGATGTCCCCAATACACAGTTAGGATGTGCTGTGGTGCTCACATGATCCAAATTCTAGATGTGATTGTAGTGTTCACACGATCCGAACTCTAGATGTGATTTGGTGATAGATGTTTTTCAGGGATGATACCGTTTGGATGACCGTTCTAGATCAATCCCAATCTGATCACACATCAAATAGGACTATAGGAGCCCTGAAACCTTTGAGAACTGAGATGGATGATTATTTTGTCGAGTCCGGATCTCCTGCCCACATCTACCCACAACACACTACCCCCCGTGAATTGGGAGCATCTCCCCTTGCATAATACTATGCAGAGGATGAGATGTTCTCCACGTGTGGCTGCGATAAACATGGGCAGGATTCTCGTAGGCAGGAGATCCAGGCTCTATTTTGTCATCATAGCTTTTTTTGTCAAATTCTGTTCTACTCTGCTTCCATCGAAATCAGATTCAGTCAGTGCAGAACCTGTTTCAACAGCCATTATAGCCTTGCACTGGGAATATCTCCCCATGAAATAAAGCACAGAAATATGGAGATGTTCCCGATGCAAGGCTGTAAAGACTGTTTGAATAGTGTTCAAATGGGCCTTGCACTGATTGAAGCCGATCTCACTTCCATCACCCACCCAACACTTGGGCTGTTTTTGGTTTGAAAGAAAGGTTAAGGAAACCTGTTTGGCAAAATAGACATCAGCAAAACCAAAATTTTCCAATTTCCATTGCATAGGAGACCGGTCGGTCCAGAAACAAATCAGATATAAGAATTTAATTTCTACAAAAACAGATATAATAACTATATTTAAAATATAACTATATATAGAAAATTTATGAAAGAATGGCATTATCTTTAATATTCTATATTTATTGGATTAAACAAAAATAAGAATGACAAATAAGAATGATTTTTCTTGGATAATAATGCAAAAAAAAAGGAGAAAAGTGAAGTAATATCTAACCTGTAACCCTTTGATTAGGTCAAAAAATACAGTTCAATTGGTTGGATAATCGAGTTGTTGCTGAGTCAATGACTTTTTTTTTTTTTTTTTTTTTTACAAATAAGCAATTCAATGGTGAAATGACCCCAAAATTCTAGCCAGATAACAGATCAACTGGTCCAATTGGCCAATCTATACTAATAAAAGTGTGAATACGTCTTATTTTATGGAATTTTTGTTGGACAGAATTTACCTCTTGATCTTTTGTTATCATGGGTAAATTTGTATTTTAATAAAAAAAGCTTTTATTGAGACAATAAACCAAATGAGCAACATCTATGAATAGAAAATTTAAAACCTCATCTATATCTATACTACTATTAAAAGTGTGAAATTTTGTTTGACTAAAATAACTCAATTTTTTAATTTGGTCCCTCTCTAACTGGATAGAAATGTAATTTGAACAACCACTTCTCTCCTTATTTAAATTTCCCTCATTAAATCTTATATTTAAGGTATTAACTCCTATTAACATTCATTGATCTTTTTGAATTTTATAATCTCTCTAATTTTGAGAATAAAAAATGTAATTTGAACTAATACATTTCTCCACATTCAATTCCATCTCATTAAGTCTTATATTTAGAGTATTAACTCCTATTATTTCATTGAATCCTATATTAACTAACCATATTAAAGAAAAATAAACGTGATAAAGAATAATTGTCTTATTGGTGATAGAAATAAAATACAAATTTAAAGATAACCCAAAATTGGAATTATTTTCTTATTTGGTGGAGAATCAACAATTCAACCTTTTGGGTCAAACTGTGTTTACCTTCGATGTCATAATTAATCAATAACAAAACTTTAAAAAATATGAGAACATACAAAATATAAAAATACAAAAAAAAAAGTTGTAGAAAACATTTGGGCACATCTCTAATATTGTATACTCACCATAGTGTGATAAATAAGAATAATTTATATATATAAATATAAAAAAAATATATAAAAAATTTGAAAATATATTATTTACTAACATTATAATCATCATCACCAAAAATTTCCACATGCAAAATAAGTGCATTGTTACTACTTTGATAAAAGATTAAAAACACTTCTACTGACAATCTAACATGGTTATTTGACTAAATTTCTCACATAGTAAAAAGGAAAAGACTGGGTAATTGTGGAAAATATGCTTAATCTTGTTTGCTATGCTGATTAGATACAAGCCTTTTTTGTAATTTTTCTTATCCCAGGTTATGTGAAACTCACATTGAGAGGAAACATCATTTTGGCATTTCCGTTGTTGTATTTCGATTTTGCCTATGTTGGTGTGCTGTTTGAACAACAAAACACCATGAACAAGAGAATTCAAATCAGCCCCTCACAACGCCCCCACATCCTGCCCTGTAATATTTCCCAATAATAATACGAGAAAGGATCATCCGGAGATGTTCTCGATACACGGCAGAGATGTGCTGTGAGATGTTGTGGGGGGCTGATTCGGTCTCTGAACAAGGGTGAAATGTGGTTTGAAAGGTGATGTGGCAAAAACATGAAACTCAGCTTCCACCGGTGACCGGTCAAAAGCCTGAAAAGCAGGATTCCAAATTTTCAACAACTATCCCAACATCCCCGAAAAAAGTTGTTAATATAACTTTTGTTGTCTATACCGGCTTATTGTATAGCCCTTAGCCTTTACTTCACCTTCCCCGCTGTATGCCCACTTCTGGAATCTGGATACGGCCCTAAATGACAAGCTTCCTACAATTTTCTACTTTTTTATTCAACTGGAAGCTCTGCTCCAATCACATATTGACAACTGGATATATGATTCAGAAAGCACGTTCTTATGATCTTATCTATTATATGATGGTTGATGCAAACCATCAAATTGGAAACATGGCAATGTATTGAGGATGATGCCGATCTCATGATTGACAGAAGAGCTTTCGTTTTGGGGCCCATCTGGCTCTACCTAACAATACAAAATTGGGCCCCACAGAAAGCTACTGGTAAATTTGGTAAATGAGCACAGACCGGATTGGGCTTTTTCCTGTTCATGGTGTAGTTGATTTCACAGGAGTACGCTAGAAAAGTGGTGGAGTCAAACTCAGTTGACCCGGATTTTACCCGTTCACTACATGACCACTTCCATCCGGACCAATTCAAACCAATTCGATCCGAATCTGTCTCTCACCTCTCAGCTGTCAAACAGTGTTGCTACCATTGTTATCCTTAAGGATGCAAAAGGATTGGATTCAAATCGGATATGTCTAGATCCAAATTTCATTCATTAATACTTGGACTTGAATCCTATCTTATCAGTCAGATTCGGATTTGGATATCATATATCATGAATAAAATGATTTAACAATAACTTCTATGAGATCTGAACCTGTGACTCTTTAGTAAATCATACAACATTCACACCAACTCTAATAGATAATATTAATTCCATCACATATTATCAAATCGGATTGGGTTGGGGGTGGATCCATATTTGATCCAATTAAAAAAAAAGTAAAATAAAATGCCTAAATAAGACCACCACTCCTGTCCTGCACAAGCTGGGATGAGCTTGAGATTAACTCGATTCCCATATGCATCAACCACACAGACACACACATAGAGACACAGTCGTGCTAAAAGGCGACAAAAGAAAAGAAAGTAAGATGGTGAGCACTGTAGAACCATGTAGCCTTGAGAATAAAGATATATGAATGAATACTCCTTAGAAAGTTAAAGAAAGACATCAACATATAGAAGTGTGATGGGTTGTCATGTTTTATGGTAGGTGACTAAACAACCACCTTTGAGTTCACATGCCATATTCTATATTATAAAATGCTCAAGTCTCATCAACATTGTTTCCTCATTACTTGATAACTCATCCAAACCTAGGAGTCTCCGATTCCAAGGTAGAGCAACCAATTTACAAGACCTCTCATGTTCTCAAGATAATCTAATTACTTTAACAGAACAGAACACTTCCAGTAGAAATTATCTACCTTGATTTAATGGCTTTTATTTGCTAAAAGAACTTGGAGAATTTAGCACATCCCCCTCTAGTATTGTTAGTAGAACTCAGCTATCTTCCCTCTAAAGATGAATTCAAATCCCATAATTAGGATGCATCTGTCAGAGCAACAGGTTAACTGAATTCAATAATTTGAATAGGCTCTACCGAAATAAGAAGATAAAGTAGGTTATCCCAGTTAAAATTAATGATGGAAGTAACCAACATGGACATTGCAATGGAATGGTACGAGTATCTGTCTCATCTGTCTCAAACATCAATGGATTTGCATTGATGAGCTTGAAATTTGACTCTGCTTATCCAAGACAGACAGAAAAGGGCAATCTGAATTTGCATTGATGGCTTTAATCAGGGAAAGTTACACTGAAAGAAGAAATGCAAATGCCAATTACAGTATATAGTTTCAAATTGAGACATATTGATGAACTTGAAATATTGTGACAATGTTGCTTTATTCTCAGATTGGAAAACATAGAAGAGGAAAAAAGAAAAAAGAGCTCAAGAACCAGGATAAGAAAAGTAAAATGCTACTTAGAAGCTTTTAAGCAGCAAAGAGAACTATTACTAATTACCTCCATAGGGCATATTGTTGAATACGTAAAGAATTAATGAAATAATATCCACCAACTTGTCTGTACACTCTTGAATCTTCATGAGAACCGCGGTAAGCATCAGTTTACTCAGTTGGAGATCATACCTACCATAGCCTCATGTTTGTGGTTGCTTCCAACCCACCATGGGTTAAACCCAACGCGGCCACTGGAATCTTCCTCAATAGGAGCAGGGAGATTGAGATCAAGTAGATCACGAATCTCAGGAAGCTGTTGCTGAATTACAATGGTCTGATTGCCTCTGGCTTCAGAGCCCCCAATCAAATGGGACCGTTTGTGGCCACCCAAAGCTTGGCCTGATGAGAAAACCTTGAAGCAGATTGGGCACTCATGCCCCTTACTCTTCTTTGGTCCAGAACTTGCCTCCACACTGCCAGCAACATCTCGATCTATAATGTTCTCATTACTGCAAGACCTAACAAGCTTACTGTCAGCTGTTGGCTCAGGAGAAGCATCTGTTTCAATGCTATTATCACTGCTGTCAACCTTTGATGCAAAACATCCTTTGACCTTCTTGTGGCTGGCCCTGTGGCCTCCAAGAGCCTGATAAGAATGGAAGATCTTGTTGCAAGTAGTGCACTCAAACCTGCTTTTCTTTTGACTGTCTCCGCAGGCTTCAGAATCCAAAGCATCATATTTTTTCTTCTTGCAGAAGTCTCCTCCCAATTCAGGAATATAAGCATCAGTTCTGGTTCTCTTGCTCGAATTGTACTTCTTATACTCCCAATTAGTCCGATTCCTTCCAGTTTCCTTAGTAGAACGTTTCCCCAATTCAGCTTCAGAATACTTCAGTTTACCCTTCTTAGGACTGAGCTTGTTTTTGTTACAGGAATCCTTCCTTAATTCCATATCTGACAACTCAAAGCCAGCTATTTTATCCATCTTAGGCTTCTTAAATTCATCATCCATGGGAAACCCAACAAGAGAAACTTCGGATTCCACTTTCTTGATCCCACTCCTCAAAACCCCAGAATTGGAAGCACCACATTCAGATCTTCCCTTCTGAACATGAGCATTCTCAGGATCTGAAGCACCAGATTCTAACCTTCTTTCTCTTGGTTTCTTCATCTTCATAGTTTCATCTCCATAAGAAGTAAAATCTGTGCCTCCTTTTCTAGTAACCTGCTTATGGAAACCTGATGATCTAGCTTCTAAAACTACAGAATTATTATCAGAATACTCTGCAACCGAATTCAATCCACCCCAATGACCCACATCCCTAGACAGCATCATCAAACACATGGCCACCTCTTCTTGTTCTTGCTCAATATCCGAGACAGAAGAAGAAGCGTTAGCAAAAGAGAAAGAAGATGAAGTTGAAATTGTCTTGTACCTCATTCTTCTTGATCTCCTCCTCCGCCTCGGGGCGGCAGCTTCGTTGTCAGATTGGCTGTCCATGACCAGCTTTTGATTTTCATCGGTCCATGAATCATCCTCCAAGCTTTCGCAGATCCTCTCTCTCTCGGAGTGACATCTCATGTGACCAAAGAGAGCTTTCCATGACTGAAAGCCTTTACCGCATTCTTTACATGCCTTCCCTTCACGCAGAGCACCGTCTTTTGAACCCGAAAGCCTCCAAGTCTTCTTGGGATTCTCTCTGAGGCCATAACCAACGTGACCACCAGCTTCAGAACACATGTAGTTGTTACTGTTTCTTTCTCCGTTCACAGAAGATACCTTTTTCCTGGTAAGCTTCTCGTCAGTTTCAACTGAATTCATCGTCATATGAGACCTCATATGACCTCCGAGGGACCTTCCACAGGGGAAAGTCTTCTTACAGAACTTGCATAAATGCTTCTGTTCTTGGTGTTCTTCCATCGACTACTTCGGCACTAACAATACCAAAAACCGAGAAACCCAGATCAGGAAACCAGATGAGAGCTCAAACCTAATGGAGAAGTCCAACAGAGTGCTTCAATTCCGGCCTCCTTCCATCGAAACAACCTAAATGCTAAACAAACAGAGGAAACCACATCAGTTCAGATCAGACGAGCAAAGAAAGAGCTCAAATCTGTTAACAAAATCGAATCAGATCACGGGTTTTTTTAACTTCTTTAACTGATCAAAGAAGAACCCATCTCGGATTCCGAGGTCACTGTGACCAAGAACAAGATCTGATGCACATAAAACCACTGAAATCGGTACCTTTCCTCTCACTCTCCCTGGGCGGTTGAAAATCAAATTCGAAGAGATGGGTCCGTGACATTAGTTGTTGAAAAAAAAGAAGCAATGAATAGGCCAGAGAAGAAATTAAAACTATAAAGAAAGAAGAGAGCTTTCTGCTATCGTTCTGTCCCTCCCTCTTCTTTGGTGCTGCCTATGGCTATATTTGGAGGAGAAATCCATGCATGGAAGCAAAGAAAAAAAAGAGGAAAGGAAAGATTAGCAGCACGTGTACACAACTGAGAATCCTACGCCATTCCATCGTACGGCTGGAATTTCTCTATTCAGAAGCTCTGGGCCTTGGAGAGCCCACTTAGAACTAACTACCCCCAACCATTTCTTCCTTTGTCTTGCTCTCCAGACCCACACAGACACAGGTGAGGACGTCAGTGGTTCAAAACTTCAAATCAATTGTCCAACCGTTATTTTTGTAGACTTTCTCATTTTTTTCCATCCCTTTACCATTTATTATCAATAAACACCTACTTCAGTTTTTCCTTTTATTATTCTCTTAATTAAATCACTGTTTGCTAACATCTGCCATGTTTCAAGCTTACCCAGAATTTTAATTTATATATTAACTCAAGATTATTGAGTTTTATGTGGTTTGAAGACTTTAGAAGCAACCCAGAAAATGAAAATTAAAAAAAAAGGCAAGGAAGACTTTGGAAACTACAACACAAAGCCCCTCTTTGATCTTGACTATTTTATTGATGTTGGGTTTCTGAGGAATTTGGATGTTTGTTTCTGACGCGCGCGCATACAGTATATCCACTGATACCTTGTCACAGATTGGCCAACAGCGCTGGGCGCTAGGATCTGACTTCTGAGAAACGGTGCCGGCCTTCAATGCTCTAACCGTAAAGAAAGTGTCTTGTAAACAACTGTCAGATAGAAGTAGACTTTAATGGGTTGATGGGGTTGGTTCCCTCCTCCCGTCCTCCGGTCTTCCTCAGCCATCTCCGTGGAAAACCAGACCGAAGGGTCCGAAGCCCCCCACATGCGAATGCGAGGTCTCACCACTTAACTGTATAGGATTGTGTCAAAGAGGTCGGTCTCTCATGCCAATTCAAGGTTGGATCCGAGCAATGAGCGGAACACAATTGAATGCCACAATGTGGCACCTCACATCCAGGCAACTTGGTTAAATCATAGCTCATTAATTATTTCCTCATCTTGACGATATTTGGCTGGAGTCAAACATGTCGCATTGCAGACTTGCAGTACAACTGGCCAAACTTCTGAAGAACTGCTCATTCTCGCTTGCATTTCTGATCTTCTCTCAACAGTTCCAACCTCCAGTTTTAACTTTTAATTGGTCTAATCAAACAATCGGTGTTCAATGTTATTTGGGGTGGACAGAGAATGAACATATATAGAAGCTCAGTTCAAGAAAGAAATTGTTCAATTTTTTTTTTTTTTTTTTTTTTTATTGATGAACAGGGAGACCCTTTTGGGGAACAAAATCATTGAAGAGGGGTTTGGTGTATCTTTTGCATCTTTCAAATATTTGAACAATTAATTATTTAGTGTGTCTCAAATAACAAATACTCTTATTTCGCCACCAAAAAGGAACAGAAGAAAAACTGTTTGATGCCTACTTTTCTCTAACACACTAGAAAGATGATCAAGTGGAGTGTAACACAAAATTACAAATGGAGAGAAGGTTGGAAGTTGGAACTCACGCTTCTACTTGCATATACTTAATATTTGATAAATCACAGTTGGTATAAAGAGATGATGGAAGGTTGGTACTGGTGGTGAAAATTGCCACGTGGCAAGCATATTTGTGAATCATATAGGAATAGGACCCACTTTCCATGCACAGTTGCACACCGTATTTGACACTGTCTTACATACCGAGTCAACACCTTCCATCAATGATGATTGCTTACAATGACAGCTTGACCTTTTCCCAGGAAAGGTTGCCTGTGCACTGTCCTCTTGTATAAACTATTAACATTCTTAAGAAGAGATCAAGATAAGATGCAATATTTATACTTCTTGGTCCGACTAGCCTAGCTCTATTTCCAGTCTTGGACGAGACGACCAAGTCTGATCAGGTTTTTATTTTGTCGCATTTGGGTCTAGAATTTCATAGCCCTGAACCATTTTCACCCACGCGTCATGGGCCTGATTCGGGCTATTTTTTGGGGTCTCTTTTTCTGGAGCCTGCTTATCTCTTTTACTTGAACCTTGGCCGGTTGCCATGATGGCCAGCTTTGACCTGATCGTTCTCACCTTTTCACTTGACTTCACTGCTTGAACTGGGCGTGTGGGCCGTGGGCAATTGACCATACATCTAACATCAAAAGTCTATGAAGAAATTTCTGGACCGGGCCAAAAACTGTGTTTTAACGTGTTGCCATGATTGAATGGGTTTGGTCCCAGCTTACTTCCCAGAGCGAAAAAATAGGCCCATGATCAAGGGCGACCTTTCACATTTAATTATTTTGCAGAGATATAGGGGTTGAGTAGCTGGTGACAGCTGACGAAGCAACATCTTAGCCACGTGTCCTACTCTGCTTGAGGAGCCAACGTGTCATTTTGGCACATGGCATGGTCCCATACTGTTTTCTTATTTGGTTAGTTAGAATCAGGCCAGCCTGAACCCAACACGTTGCATTTTTTTAAGGTAACAGCAAAGTGGATACACTGCTTATATTTTATACACATAAAACTTTATAATCAATTCATAGCCGAGTTTTGGTGGTTGGCCTCCTAGGCAGTTGAATCAAGTAGTGAGTAGTGACAACACTGACCCACAAAGCTACAATTTGAAGCTTCAAGAATATAATTCACATAGGGACAAGAGAATCTCTCAATTAGGCCCAAAGTACTTAAAAATAATAATAATAAAGAAAAGAAAGCTCATTGACTAGAAGACTCTCTGGTTGGATCTTTTCTGTGGTAATACATATAAAGGTGCATGTGGACTAGATGGATCTTTATGGTGCTGTTGTTTTAGGCAACCATCACAGTAATTTGTCTCTGAACTTTTTTAGTAAAACTATGGTGTGGGTTCAAGTAACCAGAATTTAGATCGAGTATGACTTGTCTTTTCCAAGTTCTTTTTTATTAAAGCAAAAGAAGAAAAAAAAAGAAAAAATTTCCGATCCTTCGTTTGGATTGACTGATTGAGAGAGAGATATGTTATTCATTCTAAACGGGTCAGTTCAAAAAAAAAATTTCAATTTCAGAATTCTGAAGTGGAGTACAGTCAACTTTTTTTTTTTTTTTGGGTAAAAGAAATTTTTTTTGGTAGAAAACAGTCATTCATTAAAGGAGGGGCAATACAAAAGGAAAAGAAAAACAAAGCAACAAAGAAGAAAAAGAAAACAAAATGCTGGAGGGGGGAACTGAGTCAAACACTCCTGCAGGGGGGTTTTGATGGTGGAAAGATCCTTCGGTACCAAGGAGGCCAACCACCCCGGGAGCGCTTCAGAAAAAAGAAAACTGTTATTTAAGCCACGCTTAGCTGTCTCATGAGCAGCTTCATTCACAAGCCTAAGAGCCCAACTGAAACTAAAGTTTTTTCCTTCTCCAAGGATAAGGATAGCTTTACAAATGAAGAGGAGATCCTTATGTCAAGAGACACTGAAATTTTTTAAACTGTTTATCAACTGCAAGCTATCAAATTCAAGCACAACTGAACTTAAGTTCTGTTCCACTACAAAATGAACAGCTTCTAGTAGGCTCTTTGCTTCTACTATCAAAATAGAAGAAGCCAACAAAGGGCCACCTCTCACACACCAACAAAAACCAAAAGAATCCCTTGACAAAAAAACAAAAGAGGCTTTTCCACTAAATAAAAAGCCACAATCAACACTAAATTTTAGATATCCCTGGATCAGAGGATGCCAAGAAACTTGAGAGACTTCATTTGTTCTAGTCTGCAAACAACTTGTTGATATCTTTTGCCAGTGCTGAGATGTCTCCGCTATTGATATGCAAATAGAAGAGACCACAGACCAGATGTTAGGGGATTCATTATCAAAAAGGAGAACATTCCTATCTTTCCACACGTGCCAAAGACAAATGACGAGGTTTATAACTATTTCTCGATTTGACTTAGGTCTTTGACTGGTACTGCTGAACTAGCTATGGAAGGGGGTGTTATTTGATAGACCATGAGGGTTTGATTCCCACTCCAGCCCCCAACCAGATGCACCTAGTTCTGTTACAGAGCAAGAGAGCATCGAAGATGGTCTCAGGGTCTCTATTGCATCTACGATAGGATGGAGAATTAATGATTTTTCTCTTAAAGAGGTTATCAGCTACAATAATACCGTTATGAAAACACCTCCAGATGAAGTGTTTAATTTTTGGTTCTACGGGTAGATGCCAAATTATATTCCAAACCTCTTTATCAGTTATTGTGTTACCCTCAGTTCTACTAGAACCTTTGCTCATCATCACATGCTCTTTAGTCAAGAAGTAGGCTGATTTCACCATAAATTTGCTTTTATCATTTAGAGCCCAAATTAATTTATCCTCCCATTCAGGGTTAACCAAATCTATTTCTAGGATCTTTTGTGCCTCAAAAGGGGTGAATAAACTGTTGATTTTCATGACATCCCACCTTCTTTCTTGTTGAAGAATCAGATTTGCCACTTCTGCAGGACAATCGGGACTAGGCCTCGGACCCATTGGTTTAACGCCCTCTAGGCCAGGAATCCAAGGGTCAGCCCAAGGATCTATTCCAACTCCTCTATTAATCTTCCAAACCAAACATTTTTGAAGGATTTCCTTGCCTTTTTGGATGCTTCTCCAACCCCAAGATGGTTTCCTCCTAGGTTTAGACAGAAGATAGGACTCTCTTGGAAAGTGCTTGGCTTTTAAAGTTCTTTCCCAAAGGCTTGATGAGTTTGTACAAAGTCTCCAAACCAGTTTTGCTAGCAAAGCAAGGTTGAAAGCCATGGGGTCCCTGAACCCCAGTCCACCATTCATTTTGTTTTTACTAATTGTATCCCAAGAGGCCCATCTAACTTTTTTATTGTTGTCCTTATCTCCCCACCAGAATTTTTTGTGAAGTTTTACAATATCATCGCATACACTCTTTGGGAGGAGAAAGCATGACATACAATGGGTTGGGATTGTTGAAACCACAAATGTCATGCGAACTTTTTTCCCTGCTTGTGAAAGTAGGGTTCCTTTCCAACTCCCAGCTTTACTTGCAATTCTTTCCTTCAGAAAATTAAAAAGGTGACACTTCTTTCTTCCTATTTCAGGAGGGAGACCCAAGTAAATGGAGGGATTTTCTACTCTCTTGACCTTTAAGAGTCCAGTCATTACTCTTTGGAGTCTTGGATGGAAGTTTGAGCTAAAGAAAACTTCGGACTTGTTGTAGTTCACTAGTTGATCGGAGGCTCTCTCATATAAGGATAGAGCATTAAGGATAGCTCTTCCTTCTTCCAGATTTGCTCTAGAAAAGATGTAGCTGTCGTCAGCAAAGAACAAGTGACAGAGGAGAGGGGATTGCTTGCAGATTTTGATTCCAAAAATAATTTTCCTACTCACTAAGTTATTCAGTTTGGTTGACAGAACATCAAAGCATAATAAGAATAAATGGGGGGAAAGGGGGTTTCCTTGTCTTAATCCCCTTTGGGGGTAGATTTTTGGCGAAGGCGATCCATTGATCAAAATTTGGTAGGTCACTGAAGAGACACATTTCATTACCCAATGGATCCAAGTATTGCCAATGCCCATAGTCTCTAAGGTTCTTTGAAGGAAAGTCCACTCAACCGTATCATAGGCCTTACTCATGTCAAGCTTTAAGGCCATAAACCCTGAAGTAGCTTTTGTGTCTTTCATATAATGCATCACCTCATGGTAAAGGAGGATGTTATCATTGATAGCTCTTCCAGGGATAAAAACACTCCTGGTTTTTAGAGATTATTGACCCTAAAATTTCTTTCAGCCTATTTGCAAGGATCTTTGCTATGATTTTATACACAGTATTGCAAAGACTTATAGGCCTGAACTGAGCAGCTAATTCAGAGCTTTTAACCTTTGGGATTAGAGTAATAAACGTGGTGTTTAGGTCTTGGTCCAGATCTCCATTTTGGAAAAAGTTGCAAACCTCTTTTACCACATCCACTCCTACTGTCCCCCAGTATTTCTAGAAGAAAAAATTTGGAAATCCATCAGGCCCCGGGGCCTTCCTAGGGGCCATTTGGACGAGAGCCTCCTTAATTTCCTCAGAGGTGACTTCCTTCTCTAACAGGCAGTTATCCTCACTAGTGATTACATGTTGAATATGATCAAGTGTTGAATCCAGATCCATAGGGTTACCTGAAGTGAAGAGATTTTTAAAATGATTTACCAAAATTTGTTTGATATTCTCCGGACCCTCCATCCACTAGCCATCTTCATCCTTCAGTTTTAAAATTTTATTTTTTGCTCTCCTTCTGATGGTGGCATTATGGAAAAATCTAGTGTTTCTATCTCCATAGGAAATCCAATTAGCTCTGAATTTCTGAGCCCAATGCATTTCCTCTTTTTTCAGAATCAAATCTAATTTTTCTTCAATTTCATTCACTCCTTGCTGGTTGTAATTTGATTTTCCTTTTGCCTGTTCCTGGCAATGCTCTAACTTAACACTTTCTAATCGATCCTTTATGATTCCAAATTCCATCTTGTTCCATTTTCTAAGAGTATGACTAAGTTTACTGCACTTCTTGAACACAGGTTGAGAGATTGACTGCTCATTCCAGCATTTACTGATGACATCTCCACACTTCTAATTCATGACCCACATTTCCTCGAACCTAAAGGGACGCTTGATCTTAACCAGAGGAGGATCTGTGGTTAGACAGATGGGGAGGTGATCATATCCATGAGAGATAATGGTGGATACCCTTGCCTTTGGGAAAATCTCCTTCCACGAGATATTTCCCAACCCTTGATCTAACTTTGCTTTTATGTGGCTTGTCCCTTCCCTTTTATACGGCCAAGTGAAAAGAGGTCCATAGTTCTGGATTTCCCCCATTTGTATGGATCTCATAAAATCATTATTCTTCCACAAGGTCCCCATTTTTGCTTGTCTTCCTCCCAATTTTTCATGTATGTGGAAAATTAGGTTAAAATCTCCAATGCAGCACCAAGGACCCAGGGTATGGGTAGCTAACCTTTTAAACTTCTCTTGGAACAAAAATCTCTTGGATCTTTTCGGCTCCCCATAAACCAAAGTACACAACCATTTCAAATTGTTTTCTTCTTCAACAACATGAATAAAGTACCTATCAATGGCGAGAATTTTGAGATTTGTTTTTTCTTCCCAAAAGAGGGTCAGGCCAATGGCTAAGCCAATGTGGACTACACCCCAACAGTTCCAATTCCTAAAAATGGGTAAAAGAAATAGTACCTTCGGTTCTTCACCCAGAGACCGGATCTGCTCCTCACACATGGTGCCTCACAGGTGCTTTACATGCACATCCTATCATGCATTGGGAACATTTCCCGTAGTTATTAGTTACTATTGATGGGAGATGTTACCAATGCACGGTGAATGTGCTTGTGAGGCGCCCATTTGTGAGGAGAAGATCTCGTCGCCTTCACCCATAGGCCGTAACGAGTTTACATCTGCGCCCCACAACGTCCCACAACACATCTCCATCGTGTATTGAGAACATCTCTCGATGATGATATCATCAGTTCTAATACTATCATCGGGAGATGTTCTCAATACACAACGGAGATGTGATGTCAGACGTTGTGGGGGGGGGGGCCTTGTGCGGCGCAGATGTGAACTCGGCCATAACAATTCATTTAGTTATGAAAAACGTTGTTCCTTGAGAGCTCACTAAGCGAAAGTGAGATTTAGTTTATAAAGGAAAGGTAAAACATGCATAACTATTAATATAAGTGCAAATTTCTTAAATTATCCTACTGTTTAGCTAATTAATTCTATCCTTTATTGTTTAAATATTGTCTTGCACTATCCCTATTGTTTATGACAATTGTCATCATCGTTAAATTTTAGCGGAAATAATGAAATGGCAATTTTACCCTTTCGTGGACAGTAAAATAGGATGAACAAAGCCTAAACTCAAGGTGATCGTCTTCACGTAGAGTGGACTCCGAAATTTCAATGGATGACAAAGTAGGGTGAACGTACGCTAAACTCAGGGTGGACTCTATATACCGCTCCAGTGATGACGGAGACGACAACGATGAAGAATTTCTACGTCGCCGATCAAGAACCACATCATTCCAAAATTCCAGGTGTCCTCCCACCGCTGCCATCAGAATCTAAGCTTCTCCTTGAGAAATTAGAAGACGAACCAGACCCTCTTTACTACCCACCAAGCATGGATCTTCGCATCATGGGAGCTTGCTAGAAAACCATTCCAAGGCATAGCAGAGTCACGTGTAATGTTGAATTCTTTGACCCCTTCTCCTCTATGCATTTTTGGATTGACCAAAATTGTCGCCACCATTGAAACTTCCACCAGTGGTGATGATCTTCTTCTTCCTCTGCCCCCTTCTCCTCCATCTGTTTTTGAATCGACCAAAATCATTGTTGCTGCTGCCTATACCCCTTCTTCCTCCACTCCCCTTCACCTCTATTTTTGGAACGACCAAAATCACCGCGGCCACTGCAACTTCTAGCAGCAACAATGATCTTCTTCTTCTTCCTCTACCCCCCTTTTCCTCTTCGTTCCCCCTCTCCACCTCCCCAGCAAGCTAGTAGATTAGTTGAAAGTGTTGGTGGTGGCACTAATGAATCAACTTCTCATTGCATCAGAACACTTACTCAAGTTCGAAGAAATCAAAGAGATCCACTCCACAACAAAAGATGTGATTCTCATCTAGGGTTTCTAGTCAGGCTAGGACTGTAAGGGATGTAGCACTGGTTGAAGAGGGATCAAAAGGGGTTCCCTCTTTAGAGAATTTTGAGCGGTACATAGCGCCTTTTCCACCTCATTGAAGCAGGTGGTGAAGCAAGTCGACCTCAATGGTTCTGACGGTTCCCCTATGGCATCGAGGAAGAGAACGAGAGGGAGAGGGAGAGGGAAGAGGCGGAGTTCGACAAGACGGAAGCCCATCTCACGCGCCCAAACCCCTAGGTCAGACGAATTCTTCTCTCCTCCCCCGGCGGTGGTGCCACCAACTCCCTCAAACCTGTTGCACCAACTTCGGCCTTAAGATCACTAGCTTTAGAGTTCAACAATGGCATGACCGGCTTTGGGGTCCAAAGAGTTTGTCTTGGCCTGAGCATATCCTTAGGCGAACCTGAAAACCCCACTCCCTCGGACCACCAGCATCTCTTTGATCCTATCAAATCTACAAATTTGATCTCTGTCAAAAAAATGAATTTGATCAGATTCAGGTGGCAAGCACTAGCACCACCTACATTTCAGATGACCAGCACCGACGTCGGGTGAAGAAAAGGGTATTACTATCATTTTCTTCAAAAATATAACTCTCAAGTGGTGTGGCATGCGAACAAATTATGACAGAACCCTAACGTTAGGGGAGTAATTAGTCAATTGTCAAAAATAATAGGGGTAGTGCAACACAATAGTTAAACAGTAAGAGAAGAGTTAGTCAATTAGTTAAACAATATGGGTAGTTTAAGAAATTTACCCTTAATATGATAATGGGCATTGGACATAGAGGCATGGTGTTAAGTTAAGGTTTTGTTTGGATGTATGAAAAGTGGATTTTGTGTTTGTTTTGCTTGTTTTGTATTTTTACTTTAATCAGCTTTGGTATTTTGTGCTTTCACTCCCTTAAAATATTTTGTACTTTCTAAATATATAGATAATCGTAACTCATAAGTAAGGTATTTAAACACGTACCACATGACTGCATAGATGTTATATGCCACTTGAATGTTTTTTTTTTTTTATAATGCCACTTGAATGTATTTAGTGGCATATATATAGTAACATATATAGATGTCATAAGGCACTTGAATCTAATATTCAATGACAAAGTGTGTGCTATGTGACATCATATATGCATGGTATATAGCATCAATGACATGCATGTATCATGTGGCACTTTCATGGCATTAATGATATGCATGTGACGTGTGTCACTTAAATGTATTCAATGGCATGTGTTGTGCCAAATGGTGAGCAATATATCGATGCCAAGCGATATTTGAGTGTATTCAATAGCATGTATATGCTACATGTATTGAGGAGCGTATGAATGGTATGAATGCTATGGTATCAATGATACAAGTGTATCATGTGGTAAGATACCACATTTTCACTTAAATATATTTAATAACATGTGTGTGTCTCATATACAAACCAATGTCACGTGGCACTTCAATATGGATATACATATGATACATTTTGGAAATGCATAGATAAAGACAAAAAAATAAGGAAATACTTGAATACATTAAGAAAATATATATAAATTCTGTAAATACAACACTAAGAGTAAATTTAATGTCAAAATAACCACAAATAATATATAAATGCATAAAAAATGTATATTTTAATGATATATCAAAGCATATATTATAATTAATGTAGCAGGATACATAGATGTCATAAATTTCATTGATACAAATCAAAGGTACAAAATATATGCAACTATTATATTTTAATTATTATTTTCAATTTTTATTTCAGTATTTTTACTTGTTAACATTAAAAAAAATTCAACTAAATATTAAATTCTCAAATGTTTGGTGAACAATATTTTATTTTGTAAACAATAAGTGTTATAAAAAATTGTTAAAATTTTAAGATACATGTCAGATGCACATACATAATTTTTAGTTATTAAAATAATTATTCCATTATTTTATAAAATATTAATTTTAAATATTACTGTTTTAAAATTTTAATTGGAGTTGTTAAACATAAATGATGGAGGGTGATTTGGCCCGACCTCGCAGCACGGGTACACGTGGGTGTGACCTTACTCAAACAGCGACTCAGCATGACAGCGCAACGAGTGTGAGCATAACTCGGAGGGAAAGTCCCACCGAGTTCGGCTCGGCAACTCAGCGAGTAAACTACTCGTCGGGAGCCGCCTTACCTGCACCTCCTCCCCAGCACTTCGGGGGATCCCGAGTTCGGGGTGCCCTGACCCCTTTTAAGACCCGAGCTCCTCCCAATGGACCTCGGGCCACTCCCAAGCAAGGACACAACGATCCTTCCCCGGACACCTCGAGGCCCAGGCACCTCGGGTCAGCTAGCTCGGCACAACCGGCTACAAGCAGCCTGTCACTCCAAGGATAGCCCGGCTCAGGGTAGTTCGGTATACCACAGGAGGGTTTCCTGCTCGACCGCCGTACCCGACAAATTTGTGGATAGCAGGCATGTCCCTCTCGCCGCGCCTGCCACCTTTAGAAATGTGTCCCGCACCTGACTGATACGTACCTTGCAACGACGGCCCCATGCGTGCCACCTTAGCCTTGCCTGTAATGGCTGTGGCAGACTGATAGTGGTGGTTATACCTGCCCTGTCAGAAGTCAAAGGGCCTGAAGCAACGGAATTCGGTTATAAGCGGCTTATTCTCAAGGAGCAAGGTATCTTCGAATCACCTGCATAACCTTTCACTCTTACCCTTCGTTCTCCTTTTGCTTCTTGCACACAATACTAACTTAAGCATCAGAGTGTTTCCGCCGAGAAACCCCCCGGGAGTTCTTCCTCTTTTCTCTCGTCTCAGGTACCTCTCAGAAGCCACGCGAGCGCCAGTTAGGAGTGACCGGATTGCGCTACATCATTTGGCACCATCTGTGGGAATTGCTTCAAAAGGCCTATCTCTCTAAACTTTCTCAGTTCTTTTCTTCCTCGAAACAATCCAATGCTCATGGCTTCCTCTAGCAACGTCGAGTGAAGCACGGAAATGGATAAATCCAGGGAACAACCCCAGCTTCCTACTGTCCGTATCGGACAGTTCATCGTCCCCCTCTCAGCGGACGGAATCCCCAGCTTGAATGTGCCTATCACAGTGACACCTGTCGTTGCCCCACTCCCTACTACAATCGGAGCGACGATCACCGAACCTTGGGTCATGCCCCCAGCGGCCAGCTCAAACCAACTGGAGGACGTGATGCAGTGCATGCAGGCCATGCAGGCCCAAATGCAACAGTTCCAGCAACTTTAGCTCTATCAACAACACGTACTTCACCAGGTCTCCCAGTATCAGTATTAGCAGAAGTTCCCCCAGCTGCCTCAACCTCAACTTCAACAGCCACAGTTCCCGCCTCGCAGCATGCTAAGTCTCGCCGCCAGGACGAGCGCCCCTCTGGCCAAGGAGAGGTCCCCCAAAACCTCCCAAAAAACTAGGCCTCCCCCCGCAGCAGACGAGAGAGACCAACTACCCCGATTTCACCGCGGGCGGACAGGTTGGGAGGAGCCCAGCTCGCCAGGTCTACGTCACCACAGCAGTCAAAGTTTGAAACCCCGCTCCTTGAGAACCGGTTCGAGATCCTAGCAACAGACTCCAAGCAGGACCCCTCTGTCCGCAGCCATCACCAGCAGACCGGGCTACTTCATGCACAAACCATTCCGGACAGCGCAGAGGTGAGCAGCATGAACGCAGAGCCCACCATGAAGCAGAGACGCTGCCGCTGAGCTCGCCGATCTGTCATCCACGATTTGCCCGAGCTCATGGGCAAAGAAGAGGTAAGCTCGGCCGAAGTCAAAGCTCACCTCCTCTCAGTTCCATCCCCCTTGTCTTTCGAACTCCTGTCAGTTCCAAAGCCCAAAGACTTCAAGCTCCCCCCTCCTGACAAGTATGACGGGTCGTTTGACCCAAATGATCTCGTAAATGCCTTTCAGTCACAGATGCACCTGGTGCGAGCCAGTGAGTCGTGCATGTGCGTGGCCTTCTCCACTACTTTTAGGGGAGCAGCCTGCACGTGGTACCGGAACTTGGCACCTGAGTCGATAAGAAGTTGGGCGCAGTTCACACAAGCCTTCACGTCCCACTTCGTCACCAGCAAACGGTGCCCACGAACTGAAGAAAGCCTCCTCGGCATAGTGCAAAGAGAGGGAGAGTCCATTCGGGGCTATATCAAGCAGTTCAACGATGCTTGTATGCAGATACCACGCATGGACCCCGTCGTACACCTTGCAACAGCCAAGAAAGGTGTGACACACAAAGAATTCAAATGGCACATGGTTGTCAACCAACCAGCGACCATAACCGAGTTTCTGAAACTTGTGGACATATTCATAGCCACCGAAGAGGAGATCAACCAAAAGGGGGGGCAAGGCCGGGTCAGTTTTCCGGACCTCCTGTAGAGGACCGAGTTGATTACACCCCACTAAACGCGAAGCGGGCTGAAATCCTGATGGCGATCAAGGATGCCTTGTACGTAAAGTTGCCACCCCGAGTGAGGGGGAATCCCAATGAAAGAAATAAGAACCTGTATTGCAGTTTCCACAAAGATCACGGTCACAGTACCGAGAGTTGTAAAAACCTCCGCGATGAGATAGAGGAGCTCATCCGTCGCGGGTATCTAAGAAACTTTGTACAGAATAATAATAATAGTAATAAAACAGGTCAGCAAGGGGAGTATGGTAAGGATGCCCCCAAGTCTAGTAGCAGGCCAGTCGAACAACTGCAGAGGCAGCCTCCGGAGGAGAGGCTAGTTCGGGAGACCATCCATATGATAGTAGGAGGTTCGATCGTTGCGGGTTGCACTTCAGCAACAGCTCGGGCGTCGGTTCGCGAGGCCACCCGGGAGGAGCAGAACCCCCCAAAGTGACCGAGAACAGAAGAGCCAATTTTCTTCACAGAAGATGATGCGCGAGGGGTCCACTATCCCCACGATGACACGCTCGTAATAAAGCTAAGAATCAACGACTTCGAGGTCAGGCGCGTACTCGTCGACTCAGGCAACTCAGCCGACATCCTCTTTAAAGCTGCGTTTGACCAGCTCCAGTTGTAGAGAGGTGACCTGAAGCCCGCAGACACTACTTTGGTAGGCTTCAGCGGAGAGGAAGTCCGGCCCCTTGGGAAAATAACAGTACCTGTGGAAGTCGGCACGTGGCCTTGTGTGGTCAGGTTCAAGCACGACTTCTTGGTGGTCGCGACCCCCTCCCCCTACAATGTCATAGTAGGTCGACCGATCACCCATGTCCTACGGGCGGTGGTCTCTACTTACCATTTGGCTATTAAGTTCCCAACCGACTTCGGTGTGGGAGTAACGCGGGGCGACCAGCTCGAATCCCGTAAGTGCTACGTCGCCGCCCTGAAGGGAAAAGCCAAGGTAGCCGATGACCTCGAGCTGGAGCGGCGTATGGAGCAAGGCGAAGAACGAGCCGCGCCCACAGAAGAAATTGTCGCGGTTCCGACCTCAGCAGCGGACCCAGCTCGAACGCTTCAGATTGGCGCTTCCATCCAGGAACCTCTACGATCAGAACTTGCAAGTTTCATACTTCAAAATTTAGATATTTTTGCATGGTCAGCGGCAGAGATGCCCGGTATAGACCCCGAACTCATAACTCACAAGTTGAACACTGATCTTGTTGTTAGGCCCGTTAGACAGAAGAAACGCATCCTAGCCCTAGAGCGGTGGAAATCAGTCGACGAGGAGGTGAAAAGCTCCTCGCAGCTGACTTCATAAGAGAAGTCCACTACCCGAGTTGGGTAGCCAACCTCGTCCTGGTAAAGAAGGCCAACGACAAGTGGCGCATGTGCGACGACTACACCAACCTGAATCGGGCTTGCCCAAAAGACTGCTTCCCGCTCCCTAGAATTGACCGATTGGTGGATGCGACCTCAGGGCACGAGTTGCTAAGTTTCTTGGACGCATATTCGGGCTATAACCAGATGAAGATGGACCCGGCGGACGAAGAAAAGACTGCCTTCATCACGGAATTCGGCCTATACTGTGACAAGGTTATGCCCTTCGGGTTGAAAAACGCAGGGGCAACCTTTCAAAGGCTTGTAAATAAGTTGTTTGTGCCGTTAATCCACAGAAAAGTAGAATGCTATTAGATGATATGGTCGTCAAAACTCAATTCTCACATGATTTCATACAAGATTTGCATTTCGTTTTTGAAATTCAGCGTAAGTTTAATATAAGACTGAACCCAAACAAGTGTGTGTTTGGTGTGACCTCGGGCAAGTTCCTAGGATACATCATTAACCGGCGCGGCATCGAGGCCAACCCGGATAAAATTAAGGCCATTTTAGATATGAGACCACCCTGGAAGTTGAAGGAGGTTCAGAGGTTGAATGGCCGCATAGCCGCGCTGAGCCGCTTCATGTGTAAATCGGCGGACCGCTGTCTACCGTTCTTTAAGGCAATTAAGAGCAAAGGGTTCGAATGGACCCAAGACTGCCAACTCGCGTTCGACGAGCTCAAGAAATACCTCACTAGTGTGCTGACCTTAACACAACCCGATGAAGGCGATGTTTTAGAATTGTACCTCTCGGCGAGCGACGAAGTGGTCAGTTCGGTACTAATAAAGGAAGTAGATCGGGTCTAACAACCCATCTATTACGTTAGTAAAGTATTGTAGGGAGCAGAAACGAGATACCCGGAGATGGAAAAGCTAGCATACGCATTGATAATCGCAGCTCGGAAGCTTCGCCCGTACTTCCAAGCTCATACTGTTGTCGTCCTCACCGACAAACCTCTGAGGCAAGTATTGCTTAAACCCGAGGTCTATGGTCGGTTGACGAAGTGGGTCGTTGAGCTCAGCGAGTACGACCTCCAGTACAAGCCGCGAACTGCCATTAAGGCCTAAGCCTTAACAGATTTCATAGCCGAATGCACATTCAGCTTCGAAGTTCCTAGGCCAGTTGAGCACAAGGCTCCCAGCTCGGGTGAGCCCGAAGCTCACAGGTCGGTCGAGTCCAAACCCCGTGAGGTAGCAGCCAGTGTGGCACCTCTCTTAGCTCGGCCAACTGCGAGCTGGGATGAGGAGCCCTGGATCCTTTACGTAGGTGGCTCCTCGAATCAACAGGGCAGCGGTGCCGAAATAGTTCTACACGGCCCAAGCGTTACGAAACTGGAATACGCGATACGTTTTGAGTTCACGGCGTCTAACAATGAAACAGAGTACGAG
>NW_010729075.1:6534081-6589258 GCF_000365185.1 Nelumbo nucifera
CGAGTATGAAGCTCGCGAGCCAACCATGATTGCCTACTTGACCAAAGTTAGAGAGGCCCTGCTCGACTTCCAGTCACACTTCATCAGACAGATCCCTAGGTCGGAGAACGTTGTGGCCGACGTCCTGTCCAAGTTAGCCAGCACTAGCGACATCACCATGAGAACTGTGTACATAGAGGACCTGTCTGGCCTAGCATTCTAAGGGGGGCAGAGGAGGTCGCTCCTGTCGTTCAAGCAGAGTCGAGCTGGATTGACCCGCTCACGAGGTTCTTGCTACACGGGACCCTCCCTGCATATCGCAATGCGGTCAGAAAGGTGCAGCGCCAGGCAACCAAATACGTCATGATAGACGAGTGGCTGTACAGGAGATCCTACACGCTCCCCTATCTACGTTGCTTGCGGCCTACCAAAGCCGAACTCGTACTCCGCGACACTCATGAGGGGTTGTGTGGCGGGCACTTGGGGGCAGGGCCCTTGCCCAGAAAGCGCATGGACAAGGGTATTATTGGCCAACAATGAAGGCATATGCCATTGAACCCGTTAGAAAATGTGACAAATTTCAAAGACATGCCAATATTCACCACCAACCCGCTGCCGACCTCAAGTATCTCACCAGTCCGTGGCCCTTTGCACAATGGGACATCAATAACAGCAGTAACGATAACAGCCCGAAATGTCCAAGTGGGTAGAACTAAGGAAGTTCTTAGTGGAAGTAGTGGACTATTTTACCAAGTGGGTAGATGCCGAACCCTTCGTAACGATAACAGCCCGAAATGTCCAAAATTTCTTTTGGAAAAACATCGTATGCCGCTTCGGATTACCCCGAGTACTGATTTCCGACAACAACAAACAGTTCGAAGACATCAAATTCCAAGACTGGTGCCAAGATATGGGAATCCGACAAAACTTTACTTTAGTCGCACACCCTCAAGCAAACGGTCAGGCAGAAGTCACAAACAGAGTCATCTTCCGCGGATTGAAAGCACGGTTGGACCGGGCTAAAGGATTGTGGGCAGATGAACTACCCAGTGTTCTATGGGCATACCGGACCACGGAGAAGACCGCCACGGGAGAAACACCCTTTAATCTCACCTACGGCACCGAAGTAGTGATTCCTGCAGAGATCGAAGTGCCTACGCTACGATTAGAGGCATACAACGATCAGACAAACGAAGATGAGCTACGTACCAACCTCGATCTACTCGACGAAGTAAGGGACCTCGCATACATCAGGACAGCAGCCTACCAGCAGAGAGTAGCTTGATACTATAACGCCAGGGTCAAGAAGTGGAATCTCCGTGTTGGCGACCTGGTCCATCGTAAAGTTATGGTGCCTGAGCCCCGCGCTGGCAAGCTCGGGTCCAACTGGGAAGGCCCTTACCGAGTGAAACGAGTGTTCGGGGAAGGAACATACGAGCTCGATACCTCGAAGGGAAACAAGTACCTCGGGCATGGAATGTTGTCAACCTAAGACAATACTATCTGTAAGAATCGAGTACGCCACGAGCCACTGCCAAAGCCTAAGGGCCAGAATACTGAGCTAACATGACCTCGACACAACATGACCCAGTCGCCTCTACGGCATGGGCAGACTCCGAGAGTGAGCCACGAGCTACTCCTCCAGCCTAAGAGCTGAAACACCGAACTAATGAAGAAACCTCAGCAGCACACAAAATTGAGTCAACCCATCAGCATGAACCAAGTACTTGCAGCACCTGAGGTGCAGGCGGCTCAGGCATGAACCTTACAACAAATAGCCTGCCCTGGCATGCAAAGAGTTGGACCCACTGAGGATAATAGACGGTGACCTTCCTCGAGTACAGGTTGGTCGGGCATGCGCCCTACTATGTCCCTCACCCCGACATACACGAGGCTACCCTTACTAAACAGTTTGGGGCCACGATGGCCATTAAGGAACACCCACTTCGGAAATCCAACTCGACAGGTTGACAACTTGGAGTGAGATAACCGTCTCGACAAAAATGAATTGCGCAAACTTTTGACAAAAGAAAAAAAAAATTCTTCATTTCGGAAAATTCGTTACATAAATTTCATTAAGAACGCCTTGATTACAAGAAAGAAAAAGGGAAAAGATTTAGTTACAAGTATAAAGAGCAAACTACTTCGGGAGCTCGTCGCCTCTATCAGGAACCCCCTCGGGGATAGTATCTGGACCAACATCCTCTGCTTCATTTTCGGCGCCCTCATCTTCGGAATCGGGGTCATCTTTTGACTGACACACGATGTCGTCAGTAATCCGCGAAGTAGTGATGGAGCTCATGTCCAGCTCGGGGTAGAGGTGCCTGATCAGCCACCGGCTGAGCTTGAAGCCCTTACGGTGGGACCCCGTCATCACGTCGTCAAACCTTGAAGAGTTGACGTAGTCAATGATGGCCTGAGTCTTGGCCTCCTCGAGAGCACCCTCGAAGATTGCAGTCTTCTCTCTTATGTCTTCCCGGAGGAACCCCACTTCATGCTCTAGCTTCCCCTTCGCCTCCTTGAGGCCTTGCACTTCAAACCTCATGGCACCCCGCTCAGCCTTGAGGTTGTTCACCTCGAGCCCTAAGGCCTCCTAACTGACCTTGAGGTCGTTCACCTCGGCTCTCAGCTTGTCTTTGTCTCGGGCCCGCTCCCCCTTCTCTGCCATTAACACCTCGATGAAGCTCTTCTGAGCCGAGGCACCACTCTCCAGACGGTGGACCTAACAGCGAGCTGCCCTCATCTCAACATGGGCTGCGCGTGATGACTTCTCAGCCTCTAGAGCCCACCTCAGGTGCCGATCTGATTGGAGGGTCAAGGCACGAATGGCGGTGTTCACCTGCAAAAGGGAAACCGGTCAAGAGGGAAATAAAAAAAAGGAGAGAGAGAGAGAAGAGGAAACCAGGAGTGAGTTCGGCCCACTCGCTGACCTCCCCCGGGTATGCAGCCAGCTTACTCTTCTTTAGGCTACACTTGGGGTTCAGGACGGTTTGGCCCCCTTGACCCTCTGAGCTGGAAGCCATCATCTCCACATCACAAGTGGAACTCTCAGAGGTCTCGGCGGCAGCCTCGGCAGGATGAGTCCCGGCAGTAGCAGCGTTGGCCTCGGCAACGCTTTCACTTGTAAGTCCGGTAGGCTTGACAACAGGCTTGGCGCGCCTAACGGCAGGTCCCATTGACACCTCGGGCCCCTTAGGCACGGCCCCTTCTTCCAAGTTAACAACAGGCGCGACTACCACCTCGGGCCCCGAGGCTAAAGTTTGCGGAGGTTGGGTCTCGGCTAAAGCTCGCGGGGACTCAACGCGCACCTTCTTGGCTACACGTTTCTTCCTCTTCATTTGAAGGAAAAAGCTCCTGGTTGTCTATTTTCTCCGCCTCCATGGGACCTGCAACAAAACACGACATCAGCAACCCGAAGTAAACATATGAACAGAAAGCCGAAGTGAAGGAAAACCTACCCGGGCTCAAGCTCGCCTGGACGAGCTTCTCCTCAGAAGTGAAGTCTTTATAATTCAACCCGATTTGAGCCAATGACTGGAGCGCCTTCTTGGTCTTCCCGTCAAGGATGACACCAGGGTCTTGAATGACTATCCTCTAATCGGTGGGGAAGGGCCACCTCGTACTGCTCTGGACTACGAAGTAGTCCCGCTTCCAACCTGGGACTTTGCTTGGGAGCTTGCGCATGAGTTTGAAACCTGGGTGGGGGGATAGGTAATAGGACCCAGGGAGAGTGCTCGAAGCTCTCTTCTTTATAGCCAAAATTGTGCTAAGAATATCTAAATCTATAAAGAGGGAGCGATCAAAGCAACACCTCAATGATCAAAGGGTGAAGAGGAAGTCGGAACCCGGCTATCAATTGTTCCCTGAAGATCACGATCTCGTTGGGACCGTGCTCCCATGGGAAGTTGTCGGTGGGAAGGCTATACGAGTATTCCTTAGGGAGGCGAAACCTCTGTATGAGGTTCTGAAGCCTCTCCGCAGTCATTATAGAAGGGCCAAATTGGTCTGGCTCCCGACCTCGGTGGGTGGTGGATGCCAGGTGACTCGAAGCCACCCGTACTTCAGGTGGTTGGGCAGCGGAGGAGCCACCCCGAACCAAGGTACCCACCTCGGGCTCGTCAATAAGGCTATCTACACTAGACGACGACATAGTGAACGAAAGGGAATAAACAAATTGAAAAGGAGGGAGGAAGCTCGGGAGGACTCACCAAAAGAAACACAACCGGACTGGGAGAGCAGGACGAACTGGAAGAACCGAACTAAGAGACCTCACGCGAGCTCAAACACTAACGACGAGAGCTTTGTGGTGAAGAAAATGGCCAAGGGGCCCCCTATTTATAGCCACAGCTGCGGGTTCCTCGAGGCGAAAGCGGTTTAGCACATTTTTGACGTCCGCGAAGTCCAAATCGCATGAGATCCGCGCGTAAACCAGACGCGACTTGAGTCTTTTCTGATCAAACCGGGCACCAGACCGGCCCTGTTGGACGGAGTGCGCGACAAAGCGGCCTGAAAACCGACGCCAAATCCACTCGGTGCGTCATGACCTCCCCGCGTTGGGTCACCGCCGCCAGCGCAGGGAGTGGGGGGCAATTGAAGGAGAGTGATTTGGCCCGACCTCACAGCACAGGTACATGTGGGCGTGACCTTGCTCAAACAACGACTCAGCATGACAGAGCAACGAGCGTGAGCATAACTCAGAGGGAAAGTCCCACCGAGTTCGGCTCGGCAACTCGGCGAGTAAACTACTCGTCGGGAGCCGCCTTACTCGCACCTGCTCCCCGTGGTTAAGGCACTTCGGGGGGTCCCGGGTTCGGGGCGCCCTGACCCCTTTTATGACCCGAGCTCCTCCCAATGGACCTCGGGCCACTCCCAGGCAAGGACGCATCGATCCTTCCCCGGACACCCCGAGGCCCAGGCACCTCGGGTCAGCTAGCTCGGCACAACCGGCTATAGGCGACCTGTCACTCAAAGGATAGCCCGACTCAGGGTAGTTCGGTATACCACAGGAGGGTTTCCTACTCGACCGCCGTACTCGACAAATCTGTGGACAGCAAGCATGTCCCTCTCGCCACGCCTGCCACCTTTAGAAAGGTGTCCCGCACCTGACAGATACGTACCCTGCAACGACGGCCCCGCGCGTGCCACCTCAGCCTTGCCTGTAACGGCTGTGGCAGACTAACAATGGCGGTTATACCTGCCCTGTCAGAAGTCAGAGGGCCTGAAGCAACGGAATTGGTTATAAGCGGCTTATTCTCAAGGAGCAAGTTATCTTCGAATCACCTACGTAACCTTTCACTCTTAGCCTTCGTTCTCCTTTCGCTTCTTGCACACAATACTAACTTAAGCATCAGAGCGTTCCCGCCGGAAAACCCCCCAGGAGTTCTTCCTCTTTCCTCTCGTCTCAAGTACCTCTTAGGAGCCACACGAGCACCAGATAGGGATGACCGAATTGCGCTACATGAATAAACATATGTATTTCTTTGAATTGCTTGTCGAGACAAAAGTTAATAAAAACTATTATATTTCATTTATTATCACAAGAAGCAATAAGAGTAACTTAGATTTGAATCACACTAGGAGCATTTTTTTTAATAGAGAAACACAACACAGACTAGAGGCATTGTATATCAATGTGTATTGGTTTGAATCAGTTTGTACAAAATTGATACAATGCTACATGACACTTCAACATATTCAATAGCACATGTATGCTATATGGCAACATATATGAATGCTATATGGCATTAGGTGCACCATGTAACATCATATATGCATGTCACATGACATTCACACATGTGTAATATTTTGTTGTATCCAAATGTCATATATTGTTTTTATTTTGAAAAATATATTTATAAAATTTGTTCATCCAAACGCTTTATAATTTGCATTTTATACTTTTAATCTCTCAAAAATTCAATGCACAAAATCTATTCAAACAGTACCTTAAAATAATAACGTTTGATGGCCATTTTCTAGGCTAAGGCTATGGAACTGTAAATGGGACATCTTTGTCTGTTAAAAAAAATTAAAACTGAACTGTTCAGTTTTAATTTTTATACATGCTTAACAGAAGCACTCATAAGTTCAAAGAAATTCATCATTCAACTGAACTGTTCATTTTTCGCATAGCATTTTATACATGCTTCACACGTGTAAATTTTTTTTCTTTTTTTTGGTTAATCACCCATAACTTTTTCCCTTTACCCTGTTTTTCCCCAAAGTACTGGTTGTGGGACTTAAATCCGTATCAATGCTGGAATAACCCAATTAACACACCAACGAGCCAGCCCTCGATTAGTTCACACGTGTAAAATTCTCATTTTATAGGGAGTATATAAGATATTTTGAGAAGAGATGGAAAGATAATTGGAAAACTTGTTGTCAAATTAGAAATTATTGGGTTGAAGATCAGTTGGTCATTATTGGGCCTTGTTGGGTCAAACCCAATAAGTCCGCTTAAAATAGAATCAGTTCAGGGTTTACATCCAGACTAAGCCTACCTACCTGTAGGGCTGTCAAGGACCAGGTATTGGTGCAATCTGATCCGTTCCAATATGAATCCGTTACAGATGAACCAGGTTCAATCCAATCTAATGAATACTTTGGATTATTTTAGATTAATCCAATTTAATATTTAGACTGTTCAAACTGTTCAATCAGATCGAATCCATTATAAATGGACCAAGTTTAATTAAATCCAATAAATATTTTGGATCATTAAATTTGAGACTGTTCCAATTCAATATGTCTTATTGGTCCGTTTAATCTATTCAAATTGAATTTGATTTGAGATGGTCAACCCAAACCCAGTCCATTGACAGTCTACCTACTTCAACCCATTAATGACAGCCGCTCTTATTCAAACTGCTCTATATTCATGTCCACAACACACTATCACTATGTATTAGAAACATCTGCCACGAATAAGAAGGAAGATATTCCTTAAATGCACCTATAGTATCCTGTGGGTATGGATGTGAGAATAATTTATGGGTAAGAGATATGAGCTCGAAAATGGATTGGTCTTGTTGTTGGGATGCACATTCTGCATGCAACAGTTACAGTAAAGTGATCCGGACTCCACGTGGACTGACATGCCAGCCTTGTGTGGACAGCTCAGGCTGTCGAACATAGACAACCGAAGGTTGAGCCGCCGAGGAGATCCGGCCTCCCAGAAAACGCCTTCTGCTTTTATTCTTTAACTAGAGAATGACCCCCTCCCGCCCTCCCGGTAAGGGTGTCAATGGACCGATTTTGGATTGGATCCCATCCAGTCTAAAATCAATTTGAATGGATTGAACGCTCCAATAAGATATATTGGATTGGATCAATCCAATCCAAAATATTTATTAGATTGGATTGGACTTGGTCCGTCCGTAATAAATTTGTATTGGATTGGATTGGATTATGTCAATATCTGGTCCATCGATATAAGATAAGAACATAGGTGTCAATGGACCAGGTTTGGGTTGAAACCAATCTAAATAAAAACGAATTAGACCAGATTGGATGGTCCAAACATTGAATTGGACCATCTAAAATGGTCCAAACATTCATTGGACTGGATTGGACCTGGTCCATTTATAATGGACTAATGAACTCACATTGGATTGTATCGGATTGGAYCAAATCCAGTCCAATTGACACCCCTACCTCCCGGTATTAAGCATGAGGCCAGTATTTTGACATTTTCTTTGATTTATGTATTGTAATACATTTTGCTATTTTCATTATGTATTCTAATATTTTTTTTTATCTATGCATTTTAATACATTTTGTTTTTTTTTTCTTTTATGTATTCTAATAAATTTTGTTCGACACCCATTTTTTACCAAAAGAAAATTCTATGTTGTAAATTTAGGTAATTATTTTATTTGATTTTTTATGTATAAAGTTATTTAATTTAAAAGGTTAAATCAAGTTTTATTTCTAAATAGCACCCCACTTTATATTATGAATTCTATATCATTTTAAATGAATTTTTTTCTTATTAATAAAGATAATTACCACTAACTTTTTTGAGAGTGCAAGTAAGTAATAACTACCATTTGAGTGGATAGAGACATGTCTTATGAATGAATAACCACTTTTATGATGCTCTTTGTCGAAAAATTAGATTGCCAAGTATATGAAAGAAAAGCTCTTTTAGATGGGTGAAGTTTGTGCTAGACTGCTAGGAATATGAGCCGCCACCGAAATACTTAAACAGTTAAACCAACCAAAAAATAAGTATTGAGCCTTTTGTGGCCAAAAAAAATGAAAGAGCAAATTTCCTAAACTACCCTTTTGTTTAGGTAAGGTTGCGTTTGGAATTGGTATAAAACGTCATCGGTGTAAAAGTACACCAATGACATTATATTGATGACGTTTTACACTGAACCATGATTAGTGATCATTATATTTTTGAAAAGTGTGATGTGGTCGGTGTAAAGTTTTACATTGCTTTTATTGATGTAGTATTTACATCGATACGTTTTTACATTGAATATTGATTCACGACATAAAACTTCATTCCTTCCAAATGCAACCAAAGTGCAGTTTTAGGTCGATCATGATTACACTCCCTCCAAATGCCAACAAAATTGAGATAGTGTAAATATTTACACCGATTCCAAACGTAGCCTAATTGACAAACTATACCCTTACTATTTAACAATTATCTTAAACCACCCCCTCTGTTTCTGACAATTATCGTCATTGTGTAATCATAACAAAAATGATGAAATGTCCTTTTTGCCCTTGGTCTCTTCGTTATTTAACCTAATTCGCTATTGTTCATTCTCCCTTCCTCTCACCCACTTCTTGGGCCCAAAATCACTTGTTTGTCCATCTCCCTCGCCGGTTAGACTTATTCATGGGCCAGGCTCGAGCCGGGCTTTCACTCTATATTAATATATTTTTCTAAGGCCCAAGCTCGAGCCCAGTTCGACCATCGAGCCTACAACTTGGGCCCAAGCCCGGCTCTCATAAAAAGCCCAAAGCTCGGGCCTGGGCCCGAGCCTGAAATTTAGCCCTTGCTGTTAGTTTGTTACTACTGCTGAAGCAACTGAATAGAGAGAGAGAGAGAGAGTGAGAAAGAAATTATAAAGAAAAAAAATAAAAAATGTATATATTAAATTATAAATATATATGTTTCAATAAATATTATATTATTTATATATTTTACATAATATATAAAATACATATTATGTATTTTATAAAATATATAATGTTGAGTCGGGATAGGCTTTTTTGACAAATTCTGAGCCCGACCTGAAACACAGTCAGGCTTACTGTGTTAGGCTTGAGGTCAGGCCCGTGGGCTTAATTACATGACCAAACCCTACCGGGGTGTGGGCCGGGCCATCGGGCTACCCGGTCCATAAACAGGTCTATCACCGATCATACACAAGACCGAATCTGCTCCTCACATAAGGCGCTTCACATGCACATCCTACCATGCATTGGGAACATCTCCCGTACTTATAAGCTATTTTTTACGGGAGATGTTCTCAATGTACAGTGGATGTACATGTGAGGAGCAGATCCGGTTCCGTCATACGCTGGTCTTTAGTGACATCCAACGGCTTCCCTCGGGACCAGCACGGGATAACTTGCGACGAGTCGGGCTCCGTGGCTGGTACTCTTGAATCAGCGGCTACGGAGTAACAGAAGTCACAGGTGGTGAGAGATGGGAATTTTAACAATGCGCGCAAACCAGAAATGGGACTTGACTCGATACCATGTGAAATGTAATTATTGCCCTACATTAAACTTTGGGTAGCATTTCAGATCACACTGAAATGCTTCATACTTCATCTCATCTAAAATCTCGAGAGCTGGCCAAGAAATGATGAGGTGTCAACGGAACGACATTTGATTTGTGGTGTCGAACGCGTTGGGGGAGGGAGTTTCTGGATATGGCCGATGGTTCGGAGAGCTGCATTTTGGCTAAAGTTATTGGACGCAATGATGTGTGGAATTTCTCGCAACCGTCGTGAAGAAAACGGAAATTTTGAATTTGTATCAAACGTTGGATTAAGAAAACGAAAATTTCCGTTTTCTCTCTCTCGTTCTCCCCTCTCGTTGCTCTTGCTTGCAGTAGAAGCTCTCGTACTTTGAAGAAGCCAAAGGCAAGGTAATAACCTCATTCGCTTTTTTTCCTGGTTGTGCTTCTGTATTGTTCTTAGGTTTGCCCTTTTCTTCTTCTTCTTCTTTCGAAAATTTCGCTAAGAAATTCCAAAAAAATTGATTTCGTTTGTGGTTCATTCTTCATCAGCGAAGGGAGAAGGGATTGAATGGGGAAGGAGCTTGACTGGATTTGGTCAGGAAAGAGATTTGGGACACGTGGCTGACTTCTTTTGGGTTTACCCCAATAACCACAGCGAAGAGATCGGGGCAGATCCGAAGCGAGAAAAACGATTTTTGGCACCGAAGCATATGGGGTGAAAGAGCAACAGCGACAGCACGGCGTCGATGATGGGGCTTCGGTTCGGATGATAGTGATCCCCGTGAATGCTTCAAATATTTCGTTTCATTTTACTGTCTCCTTGTTTGAATTATAGATATTCATGCATATTAGAAGCCGGTGGTTCCATAAAGTTGAATCGGGCATTGAGGATATTGAATTTTTAAAAGTTTTATGTATCACATGGTGTTATGTGTGTATGGATTTTAACAAAATATTAGTGAATACTAATATCAGTTAGAGCTATTCAATTATCAAAAACAGTAAGGGCGGTTTAAGATAATAATTAAACAGTAACAATACAATTTGACAATTAATTAAACAGTAAGATAATTTAAATGTTTATTTGAAATCGATACCATTGCTCCAGAAAATGGTAACACATCAGTGTTAAATTGAAAAAGTCGGTGTTTTAGGAAATGTTAATATACTTGGAACTGCTTTTTTATAAAAACTGATGCTCTAAGCCACGCCTTAGAAATTGAGAAGGCATGGTTTGGAACAACATAGAATTTGATATTTTTTCAGATTGAAGCTCATTGCTGTCAATGAAAATATAATGTGACAGTGACATGGACTTCATATAATGGGTACTGGTGCTGAATACAAATATGGAGCATTAATATCAAACAGAATGTATTGCTATTATTTCAAGAAACTCCTCCCTAAGAGCAACATTTCCAATAAAACAAGACATCATTTTTTTTAAAAAAACACTGTTTTCTCTGCAACAACGATGCCAAATATATACTATGAAATGTGCCCAAAATGAAACAAACAAAAAGCATCTTAAAGCGTTTTGACCCACAAGAGATGCCAAAATAGGGACGTAAAACTTCATGGATGAAGAATGTTTTGGTTGTCATTTATTCTTTTTAGTGGGGATTGTTATTGTTTTGTTCAAATTGGAGGAACCACGAACCACTGACATTGATGGATATATAATGTTTGAGACTTGAAAGAGAGCTTCGTTGCGAAAAAAATATTTAGAAAAAAGTCCAAAAAGACGGCAACTTTCCCCATTTTGGCAGACAAAGAGAAAACCAAAACGCATACCATATAAATTGCCTTCTCTTTATTTGACTTATTTTCTTCGCAACCAAAAACTGAAAAAAAAAGGGTAAAAGAATAGAAAATTTCTTTGTATTATAGAGTTTAACAATCAGAGACAAGGTCGAATTAATATAATCCCACGCCCCTCCATCAGTAGTAATATCAATCAATATATCCCTCTCAAACGAGAGAGATCCCTACAAAGTAAAACAGAGTGTGGGTCCAGCCCCTGGAAGTAGGAAGGGATTCCTGCAATTCACAAATATGACATAGATTCCATGAGAGCACCCCTTAACTCATTTGCGAAATCCAACCCACCTTCTAAAACCATATTTTACAACGAAGGCAGTGCTTCCTCTTCCCCCATACGAATGTACAAGGGAAAATTGAACTCCCGAATGCTCTAAAAGAAAGAATTCCCAAAACAGATTCTTGTGTTGTATGGCAAAGGCCGCCTAGAAGGCAAGATAAAGAAGATAAAGATAAAATAACAAGGGGGAAATCTCAATCAGTAAGATCAACTAATACCCTTGTCATCTTTCCCCTTGTTAATCCAAGCTTCCTCCCCAAACACCTCTTCAATCATATTACATGTCGACAAGAATTCAACATCTTTCTTTGGACCAGTAAAATAGCCAACATCCCAAACTCTAGCATCACAAGGCTCCATAACATACCCATTTTCAACACCACCACCTATTCCGCCAGAGCTAGTGCCAATCTCAACCTTGTTCTCTTGCAACACAGATCCTGCATCAACCAGCCCACTTGAACTGTTAGTCTGACACTCGTAGGAAGTGCACGACTCATCTTGAACATCATGATCCTCCCCACCATCCTGTGGATTCTTTTCCACAAGTTTAGCTGCAATAGCAAAACCACAATCAAGTGATTTCCCCATACATGCCTCTGAAACTTCATTCCCTTCACCAATACAATTCCTATCAGCCTCCAAATCACTGTCATCATTATGTTCAGAAATTTCATCTTCATCCCCATCATCCTCGTCCTCGTGGAAATCCTCATCATGGATCTCTTGGTCATAACCAAGAACATCTTGACCAACAGGAGACTCCACCACAGAATCCTCATCCTCCTCTGTTATCCCTAACTCCTCATCACCATCATAATAGCTTCCCTGCCACTCATCATTGTCACTGTCAATGTTCATTGGATCAACTCTGTTCTGCTCAGCTCGCCTCCGGAGCATGAAGACATTGAAGTAATAACTGATAATCTCCTTCTTTGTTCGGTAAGGAAAGACCATTGAGAGATTGTCCCAGAAATTCTTGCCCAATGATGCCGGGTTAGAGAAAACCACCTCTCGAAAGAGTTGTTCATCTTCTTCAGTCCACTTGCTTGCCACCTCCTCTCCCATATCACAGAACCCCAACTCCACAAATTTCTCTTGTCCAAGGGTTTCCCTCAGCTTCTCTCTTGCTTCCATGACATGCTGTCTGACACATCTGATGGAACCCCTATCTGGACAGCTACAATCAATTCTACCATATCCAAAATCGTTGCTGCTGCAAACAGACTGTTCAAAATCAGGCATCGAAATTACACAATTTCCCATTAGTTTCTCATCACTATCATCCTCAACAGTAGGTTCACCCAAACAGTAGTTATCCTGCAGTCCCCATGCTGGAATATCTGCCTGATGGTCAGGTCCAACTGAAACAAGTCTTCGAGGAGGATAATCCAAAAATGATGAATAGACCTCCTCAGAATGAAGTAATACCCTTGCTTGAAAATCAGGTTCAGAGAAGTCGGGGGAAAATGATACCCTAACCACTGCCTCAGACCTGGAGTCTTCTTCACTAGTACTGCTGGTGACCCATGACAAGCTGGAAGCACTAACAGGAACAGTTGTCTCAAAATCTTCATTGGCCCCAGCTGAGAGTTCAGTAATGGTGACATTTAGCCTTTCCTTGCATTCAGATTTACTCAAGTCTCCTTCACCAACTTCAGAATCAGACCAACATCCGTTACTAAACTAGTTATTGAGTAAATAACCATGCAAGAAATCCAAGACCAGGACTTTAGCACCACCAAAATGTCCAACTTCCTTGTGAGACCACCTAGCAGATCTCTTGTGCCAAAAATTGATACTATCAGAATTCAGGATGTCCAGATTGGATGGTCCATACCATCCAATCAGACGCAGACTGGATCAAAGGATCTACTTGGTGGGACTCATCAAATGTTGGTGCCTCCATCCTCTTCTCCACATAGAGACCATGAATGTTAATTTTCCAGATATAGAAAATTAAGACCGCTTACCTGAACTTTGAGGTTTCTGAAGCATATCATTATAAGGAACAATATCTACAAATGAAGCCAATTGATTACTATATTCCAGCTGCCTTGAGTGCTTACAAGCAAGCTCATATGACTCTTCATCAACTAAAGGTCGTTTGTACACCATGCTTGACTGAAAACAAATAGTTAAACTAATTAGAATTACAATGTGCAAGGAAATTAGTGTTAAAGAAGAAATAGGCTGAAAAGAACAAAAGAAGCCAATACTTGAACCATGGAGTAGCAAGATCCCCCCCCAACAAAACAATAATTGAAGTGGAAACAAAAGTATGATAATTGTATCACATGTCACTCTACAAACTAAGCCATTGAACTGACAATGTTTGCTTCCTTTTCTTTCTCTCAATTAATAGATTGAACTGACAACACTTTATTTGAGTTGCTAATGGTTTTAATACAATCTCTCTGCACTCCAAACAGTAAGATGTCACCTAATAGCTAAATAGAGAAAAGGTAATTGCCATTTTCTATCTTTTTCCTGTGCTCATGAATAGCAAAGATAAAAAATATGGGAAACATGAATAAGGTAAACCTATCACCATTGGACCACTTTGAGCAATTGGCATGAGGAAGAAGCAAACTTGTCCACTAGGTAGAACATTCTATCAACTAATAGATTTGAAAATAAGAATTAGAAAAAATAAAAACAGCATCGCAAAACATCCATGGTTAATATATACACTCAATAACTGATATCTGATGAACTACTAATGCCACATCAATTATCCATCCTGATAACAGAAAGTCAAAAACTCTTTTTATGTAAGTCAAAAACTCATTTCAGCACACAAGCAGACATGTTGACTTCCAAAAACTGGTTGCAACCTGCAACCATACAGCAAAGAAAGCTTTAGCTATACTTGGTCAAAGCTTTAAGGTAGTTGTGCACCAGTCACTTGTACTAGGATGCCTTCAACCTACTTGCCAGCATAAAAGAAACCATGGATCAGAACAATCATTTTTGATAGACAACCATTAGTAGTTTCACAAATTCAAAATGAATGGCTAAACCATTAATGTGCTCAATTATTTTGTAGACATCAGTAAGAATAGAATAACTTATATATTTGCACCTAGGGTGGCAAACCAAATGAAAAAAGCAAAAACGCCAAGAAAAACTTTCTTAATTTGTTTTGTATCCACCATCAAGATAAAATTTCAATGCTCTTGTTAAAGTATCAACATTTTCTAGAACAACACCATTCTCTTAGTACTTGTATTCGTGCATTGCAGCATAAGACTTATCAAACTGTCTTTCTACTACCTACCAAAGCTAAGCCCAAAATAAAGTATTATGAAAACAACGAGAATTATAGACGGCTCTCTTTTGCAGTAAAATGTATAATGCATTTCTTATATAAATGGCAATTGAATTAATTAATTAAAAATAACCATTATAACAAAGGAATTAAGTCTTAGCATTTCAATATAGAAAACAACCACGCTATAAAAATAAGCAGAAAACCTAAAACAGTGGTCAACCAAACAAATACAACTTTGGATTGAAAAAAAAAGAATAAGAAAATAACTGATTATTAACCAGATAATCATGTTAATGGTAAACGTCTAAACTGATTTAATCTACGAAAACGAATAATGAAATATGGATAAAGGAGCTGGTTTTACCTCCGAAGGGTCTTCCGATAAAAAATATTTGAGAGCGGACGCGTAAAGAAATGGAGATCGTAGAAACAAAACCAAAACCCTAGATCCCTATATTGTAAGGTGAAATAGACCAGATTAAAGGTAATCAAGGGAGAAGATTTCGATTTCACGATGGAAGCCTACGTTCCCCCAAGCCGATTCTGTAAAAAAGAAAAGCAGAATTTTTTTCCGAAACCCTAACCCTAGAATCTCAAATTTCCGATGAAATCCGCAAAATTTAGAGCGATCCAAGCGTAAGACGGTTACTGACCAAGGAATAAACCTATTTCCCCAATAACAATTACAGATCGGAGGACAAAAAAATGGAATTTGGAAAATCGAAACCCTAGAAACTCAAAAATCAAAATAATCTACAAAATTAGAACAGATCGAAAGAGAAAAACACAAATAAAACCGAGCGATAATATTATCGACATAAAAGTTCGACGGATTGAGGGTACAGACCCGGTTTTTCGGAACCCTAACCCTAGAATCAGATTTACCAACGGCGGGAGACAAAAAAGGAATCAATCGATAGGGAAGAAGGAGAATTGATCGAAGGAAGAGATGATTTGATAATATAAAAGTCTGATCGAACAGAAATCTAGCTCGAAAGGGGAGAAATTGTTAGGGAAGGATGAACGAAAAGGGTAAAGCTAGGTTCGCGTTTTTGTATCCGACGGTCGAGGATAGGAACACGGCTATCAACCACCGGAAACCTTCTTCACACCGAATCCTAAATCACCAAAATCGACTCGAGTATATTGATAATTACATCACAGGTCCCTAGATATGATGGACTGTTCTAAGCTGATCGGGTATTGTAAACCAACATAACCTACGCACCTCCTTTTAAATAGTATCTCTCGCTTAACGTGATTTAAACAAAAAAAAAATCTCTCGCGTACAGTCTGCTCCTCACAAATGGGCGCCTCACAAGCACATCCACCATGCATTGAGAACATCTCTCGTGAATAATAAATACGGGAGATGTTCCCAATGCATGATAAGATGTGCGTGTGATGTGCCAGGTGTGAGGAGCAGTCTCGTTTAGGCACAATGGTTCGGAATTCGAATCCTAAACCAATTATAACATGGATAAATTTCTTAAACTACCTTTATAATTTAGCTAATTGACTAAGTATTCTCCTAATATTTGAAAATTGACTGATGCTACCCCTATTATTTTTGACAATTGACTAATCCTTGTTAACAATCGTTAATATTGTAAAAGATTATTTTACCCTCCACTGGATCTCTACCTCTCCCCATTTTTTTTCGTTGTAACCATTGGAACCATTGTAACTGCCAAAATAATGGAGTTATAAAAGAAAATTTGACTGCAAAAGTCATTGGAACTGCCGAAACAATGGGGTTTCATCAAACCTGAAATGGGGGGACCTTGAGGCAGCACACAAGATCCCCAAGGCCCCTAGACTGGTAGAAAGCTTTGATGGATGGTGGTGGAGGATGAAGAGGAAGGAATAGGGGCGGCCTCAAAGACAGGGGTCACTTGGTCGGAACACAGGAGGTGTGCAGTCAAGAATACTAAGGCTGCGAGGAAGATTTCAATGTTCAAGGTGAGCACAGTCGTTGATGCTAAGAGAGGCGTCGCTACTTTTCCAAGAAGAGGGAAAATGAGCCCGTGGAAGCTTTGACCAGGTTAGAAGGGGAAGAAGATGTTCCGAGTGATAAAACCAATAATAGTTGTCGTTGTCGTTGGGGCATTCGCTAGAACTTTCATGGCTGTTGCCACCAGATCCGTTGTCGTAGTCTTTAACTCTGCAGGAATTTCGGCCAAATCCCAGCTTACCTCCGGCAACAGTCCATCTTTGCAGCTCCAATATTGCATTGGCCTCCGGTATAGATTGAGGAGTTTCCGAAATCCCAGCATACCTCTGGTAGCAGTCCATCAATGCCACCACACCATGGGTTGCAGGGTCTGATACAGGTTTTGTCGCAGAGATCCTCCTTCTCTTTGTCTCCCTCTTTCCGTCGCTGACTGCCTTCTTTAAACCAAGCTTCACCTGGCCAAATCAGATCTAGGTTCCTTATTTGCTGTCGAAAGGAAGAAAACGGTAATTCCTTTCGATAGTGAGATAATTCCATATGATTGTATTTATAGCATGGTATCGATTTAGTTACCTGCTTTTCATAAAAAAAATGAATAAAAAAAAAGAAGAAAGAAAGAAAAAATCGGTCACCTCACCTGGGAAGTAGCATGCTCGAGGTCTTGGAAGGTAATGGGATGATCAGAGAGGACGAAGTCACCAGAGGGGAACCGAGCCAAAGGTTTCCGACCCAAGTCTATTATAACCTCAATCAGGTGGTGGAGTTCTGGGTGTTTGCTTACCCTCCGTCGCATCTCCTCTGGCAATAGAGCCAATAGGTGTCCCAATTCGATGTCGGATTCATCTTCCGCCTTAGAAGAAGAAGCAGCAGCAGCCAAGAACCGTACCTTAAGGACCTTACTCAATCTGGGTTCCTTATTTGGTGTCGAAAGGAACAAAACGGTAAGGGTAAAATTGGGTTTTTAAAAAACAATATATGTCACCTATATACAAATTTAATGGAATACTAAGGGATGTCACCTATATACAACAGTAAGGGTAGAGTTAGTCAACTGTCAGTAACTGTAGGGGTAGCACCACTCAATTTTCAAACAGTAGGGATACACTTAGTCAATTAGCTAAACCATAAGGGTAGTTTAAGAAATTTACCCTTATAACATACCACGTCAATCTAAATTGTGGGATCTATAGTAGTGTGTATTTGGTATAGCTTCAAATTAAGGGAGGGAAGTATGGGATTTGTTAAATTAAAGATAAATAATAGAAATATGTAATAATATACATGTTTCTATTGTTTGGTTACGTGCAAGTTTATCGAAAAAACGCCGCCACATCAACAACACATAGGCATTGGTATTATTGCATATGAAGCAAAATGAAATAACTGTTTGGTTTCACTCTTTACCAAATAAATGATAAAAAGCTGAAACGCTTTGATTTTTGTGTATGGGGCATTTAGGGAAACATTGAATTCTTTTTCCCCCAATGCCCCAACATTTCTTGAAACCAAATGCTGATGTGGCACATTTTAATGGGTATTAATCGGAGCTGAAACGCTTTGATTTTTGTGTATGGGGCATTAGGGAAACGTTGAAATTTTTTTTCCCCCAATGCACCAACATTTCTTGAAACCAAATGCTGATGTGGCACATTTTAATGGGTATTAATCTGAGGTGAAGAGTAAAAGACGTTAAAAGTGAAAAGTACAAATAAACGACATCTATAAACGCCTACGGAACCAAAGACATGTGCACGTGTTTGGTATACCTTTCGTTTATTAAATCAACTAGCAAGGACCCGTGCGATGCACGACATTTGTTAAATTAAAGATAAACAATAGAAACACAATATACAATTGTTTTATATAATAATTAATAATCATTTATATTTTATATACTACTTTTAAAATTTCTTTTTTACAATACAAAAATAACAATAATTAGTTTTATATAGGATTGTTTATCAAACTTTGGGATGACAATTTTCTCCATTTCCCCAATCCCCGTGGGGATTTGCCCTAAATGGAGCGGAGATGGGGATAATTTTCCCCCCACGGGGACGAGGATGGAGAAATTTTCATCCCCATTGGCGGGGACAGGAAGAGCGCTCTCTGCCTTGTGTGGACCCCAATCCCCGTCCCACGGGATCCCCGCTAATATATATGTATATATACACATACGTTTATATATGTATATTTGTACACATATGTCTATATGTTAATATAGTTGAATCTTTTCTAATAGGATTGTAAATTTTAATTTTTTATTTTTATTTTTTAAATAAAATAAAAAAACAAAAACATAATGGTTGACAATACAAAGAATCATAGGGAGTGGGGATCCCCGAGGAGATGGGAATGGGGATAACTTTGTCCCCGTTAGCGGGGATGGGGACAGGGATGTGAATGGGGATGGGAGAGGCTCCTCGTCCCCACCCCGCCTCATTGCCATTCCGAATCAAACTAATGAAATTGACCAACCCGATTTCTAGTATTTTCAATTGGCTTTGGCTCAACAATTTCCCCACCCAATTAGGTTGGATCGGTTTTGCTTTGGCCATTTATAAACTGACTAAAATCGAATGACTCAACCACTAATACATATTAATACTTTATATTTTAAATATATATTTTTTAATACGGGAAATTAGGAAAATTCCAATATTTCTTAAGCTAAAATAGTTTACATCATAAATTTATTTTTTAATAATGCCATTGTAATTTTTTTTTTAACTTTAAATCTTTTGAACCGACCGACCAAACCAAAAATTGACCCAAATTTATATAACTTAAGTGACCAACCCCCAACCCAAACATGTCGATTTGGTTAGCCAAACAACTTGCAACTGAAAGGAACCAACCTATGAACAATAGTTTAATATCCAATAATAATTAAAAATTTAAAGCAAAAGTGCACAATAAATTAAATTTAAAAAGCTAAATAACAGTAGTTTAAACTTTAATACTTATTAAAAATTTTCTATTTAATAAATATTAATTTTAGTATAGATAAATATACAATATATAAAGATTAAGTTTTTATAATTATTATTAATAAACAATCATTTTTTGAAAGTTATTTTCTAGAATTATTAATTGGTATAATTTAAATTAGTTATTTACAATATTATTTATTTATTGAAATAAATCATTATTTAAATTTTAAAATATTAATTACTTATTATATTTAATAATCAATAAAATTATAGTACTATTAATACATTATTTTACTATTTTAACTATTTAAAAATCTAGTTATGTTAAATATTTTGTTATTTAAAATATTTAGTTATTTAATTAAATATTTAAAATCTTAATCTATTTATTATAATTGAAAGTTATTCAGTAACTATTTAAATTATATTATTAATTGATTTAAAATATTAATTTTAATATTTTGTTATTTAAGATATTTAGTTATTGAAATATTTAAATAGTATTTCATTTTTAATGTTAGATTTTTATTATTTGAATAACATTTAGATTGAATAATCTAGAAAATCATAATTTATGTTGTTTTTACATAGTTTCGTGATGAATTTTGTAAAAATATATAATTATTGGTAAGTTGAATATTATTAAATCGATTATAATTTTTTTTGTGTTTTAATAAACATTTTAAAGTTTTTATATATTTTTGTTAGAATATTTAAATAATTCTTAAAATTTTTAATTCAAATTTTCTGTAAATAAATGTAGATAAAAGGTAGGGGAGAAGATAAATAAGAATTAGAGATAATTTAGGAGCAAAACTCTCTGCTAAAATAGATATAACTTATGAGAAAATTAGGGATAGTAGGGGAGGTTGTTTAGGAGAATGTGTGTGTGTGTGTGTGTGTGTGTGAGAGAGAGAAAGAGAGAGAGAGAGAAAGAAAGAGAGAGAGATTTTTAGGGAAAATAGAGTTCTAATTGGTAATTTCGAAAATGGCATGGATTAAAAAATTAAAAAAGAAAATAAAAAAAAGAGAGATAATTTCTACACTTCCTTGTTTTAATATATATTTGTACTTGATTTGTCTTCAAAGCCGAGAAAAGTATTTGATAAACCGTTTATTGACAAATGGACGCCACATTAGTGGAACAGTGAATAATCGTGGAGGGAAGCATTTAAATGAAGCTTCCCCTAATGGTTGGTGCACACATAAATCAAAACCCCTTGTGTGAATATCAATGCACACCGATGAACATGATAAGAAAAAATGTTGATTTGGCGATAAAATGGCGATGTTTTGATAAACGCCTATCACAAAACGTCCATAAAACAAAATACACGCATAGAGGGTGTTTGGTTTTATTGGCATTTATGTATCAGTATCACACAAGTGTTTATGTTTATTGTGCACGAAACCACTATTTAGTTTCACGATTTTTTAGATAAATACTAAAAATCATAACATTTAGATTTGTGTGCATCATTTAGGAAAATGTCATATTCTTATTTCCTCCAATGTTCCAATATTTTTTTAAACTAAATGTTTATGTGACACACTTTTATAGGGTGTTAATATAAAATGAAAAATAAAGTAATGCTTAGTAAAACAATAAAAACAAAAAATGTTTAAAATAAAAAAAAAATGTTTAAAGTAAAATTGTACAAATAAATGTTTAAAACAATAAATTGTCTATCTATAAATGCCCACAAAAACAAACCTATATGTAATGTGGCGCAAAATGATTGGTCCAATATAACACAGTAAAACAAGGTACAAACCATATATAAAATGAAAGTCTATGGCAATTTTCTTTTTTCCTTTTATCATTTTTGTAAATGCAAGTTATGAAAGTCTGTGGCAATTTTCCCATTTTATTGCCCTATTTTGGGAGAGCTGAGCTGGAGATTGCTAAGCTGATTAAGCTGCTTTAAAGCACCTAATTTAAAGAGGTTGAAGTGGACAACCCCGCCTGTTTGCGAGTGCTAAAGCGCAGCGGCTTTTATCAATGGAAGCCGATTGACTGATTTAGGCGGTGTTTGACATTGATGTCATTGCTCCAGAAAACAGTGACACATCAATGTCATGTTGGAAAAATTGGTGCAATAGAAAACAGTGACATGTTTGGAACTGTTTTTTCATAAAAAACGTGCTCCGAGCCATGTCATGAAAATCGAGAAGGCGTGGTCTGGGGAAATGCCGAATTCGACATTTTCTAAATTTAGAGCTTGTTGCTACCAATAAGGACGTGATATGGCAGTGACGTGGACTTCCTATAATGGGTATCAATGCTAAAAACATATATGGAGTACTGATACCAAACAGAAGGCGTTGCTGTTGCCACAGGAAACGTCCTACCTGGTAGCAACGTTTCCAAACAAAAAAAAAATAGACATCATTTTCTGATAAAACAGTGTTGTATATGCAGCATCAATGCGGAACATATACTTAAAAATGTATAGTTGTTTTCTCTTGGTTTGGTCAGTTTAAACTTTAAACACAACCGATTGTTAACACTAACCACGCCTACAAAGTTGAAAAATGAGCCTGAGAACTTGTGGCTTTAACCTTTTGATAGTAAGTCTATGCAGCTGTACCTTTTAAGTCTCTAATTGAAAATAGGAAAGAAATTTAAATTTCTTTTTCTCTCTTACATATTACAGATTTACTTTTCTTTTATTTTTTTATTTAGGTCTTAGGTTGTGTTTGGTTGCAATGCAAATTTATTTGCACTGATGCAAAACCATGGCAGTGCAAATGTAAAAAATGAAAATTATTGTTTAATTTGTTTTTTATTTTAGTTTAATATGCTTCATGTCTTAATTTACTTCATTTCTACTGCAATCAGACAAAATAAGCTAAAATATGAGACAAAATTAGCTCAGAATTTACACTAAAATCATTTGCACTGCCATGGTTTTGCATCAGTGCAAACTTAATTGCATTGTAACCAAACACAGTCTTAAGGGTAATTTATGAATACTTTATACATTCACCGAAATAAGAAATATAAAGTGCTAACATGTTGACAGTTTTATTTTTATTTTTTTCTTTTTAGTTGAAGAATCATTTATATATACAACTAAACTTGTTCATGGATCGGGTAGCCAAACAAACCAACTTGATTTGCCCCATTTGATTGTAGTATGTGAGGTTTAGCACTAAGGTGCCCCTATTTTGCTTTCTACAAAGATGATTTGATCTTTATACCAAATAATAAGGGTGAGGGTGCTCAGTTGTATTGGGTGTCGAGAATCTCCATATGGGCAGACAAGCAGAGGAAACCTGAAATTGTTATCTTAGTGGTGTTGATGCTATACCCTTGGGATGGTGATTTTTCATTAATCTGCCGTTTGCAGCCTGTTGGAAGTTGGGACAGCCACCATAATCTATCCAAAAAATGTACTTTTGGTGACCACAATTTGGGATTTTATCTATGCATTTTCTTTTTGATTTTCCACATGCATTTTCAGATGGCCTTTATTATTGGTCTAGAAGCTTGGCTTTGTGTTGTGGCTGGTCTGATGCATTAAGCTCATGTCTTGTATCATTGCATTGATGGCATTCTTGTTCTTTCAACTTGCAATAGATCACTTCCTCTTATAAGTGTTGTTGGGTAATCAAACCATTTTACTATACTTTCTCTAAATTCATCAATCATTGGAGTTATTCTTAGGATCTTTCAAATGACTTAGGCCATGTTTAATTTGTTGCTCTAGGTCTCAATTTTTTTTTTTTTTTAATTCTTGCTCATTTTGAGAAAAAATGAGTGAGAATGAATCACATTAGAGTCTTTGCTTATAATTTTCTTGTCATGGGCCTCATTCTTTTTGAATGAAAAATCAGCCCATAGCACAAAAATTGAGGTAGCTTGCAGCATGAAAAATAATCATACCCCATATTACTCATTTTCATTATTAAAACAAACTATATGTCAAGCTGCCAGCGGTCATAAACCGCTGGCCTAGGCTTACAAAACCACCACCATAAATGTTTATTGGCGGACTGCCATGGAAACTTATGCCAACAAGCATTGGCCGGCAATTTTGGAGACCTAAGCTGGCAGTTTAAGACAGCTAACACAGCTCTTTTTTAATGAAAATGAACAACGTAAGGCACTTTTCAGTTTGAAAATAAATCATTTTTAGGAAAAAATGTGTTTGGCTCATAACAATATTTTCTCATTTTAAAATTTCATCTTGGATAAAAAAGAAAAAGAATGAGAGATAAACCAAACATGACCTTAATATTTTATCAAATCATTTTTAATTTTTTCCATTCATCCATCTTAGCGTATACATTTCTACATCTTTTTTTTTTGGAAAATATTGTTTCTTAACAACTCAACACTGTAGTACATGATATATACAGCCTTAAATCTGTCTTGGGTGACATCCTCTTCAATGTCTCCCTTATTATAAATTATTGGACCAAGGTACTAAAAAGTGTGGCATTGAATTATCTCTTAGTCTCAAATCCCTCCATTTTTGACTAACTTGTGTTCAAACAAAATATAAGGTACTAAAAATATGTTTCTATATGTAATAAGGTATTACGCAGTTTATGTAGATGTATAGCAATGAATTGTCTGAAATTAGTAGATTTATCTGCAACAGCCAGATCAAAGAAAATGTTTCAAGGTCAAGGTCAGGGATGTTCCACAAAGGAATAACAACTGAGCATCTTGGATTGAGATGGTGAAAAGAACAAGAGATCCTGTAGATATATTTTCGTACGGATCTTTCATCATACGCAGTTTCCAGATGCATCATAGAACGGGTCAAAGAAAGTCGGGCCTAGTGTTTTGGGCCCAAACCTGAATCCACGGGTTTAAAACATGTGCTACCCGCCCATAAACAGATCTAGTGGAGAGTGGGGGTGTGGGGACTACTGTTTTACCCACAGCGAACCGAAGAAACCCACTGGGTTAGTCGGTTTTGCTTTCCTTCGGCGTAGCGGTGTGAAACTGTGAATCGCGTAGGCTTTATTCAACTTTTAATATGAATCTCAAAGACACACGATTTGAGCAGGCAGTGACAGAAGGCAAGCTTTCTTCATTCCTGGTGGATTCCAGGCGTCCTCCTCTTATTGTGGTTGAGATTTGAGAAGCTCAACTCATTCCAAACCCCAAAGCCAAGTCCGATTGATGTTGAGAACTGAAGCTGGTAAGGACTTTCGTCTTTAAGTTAAGCTTAACTCCCATGAATCGGTCCAGTCCAACAAAAAGAGAAACTGTCTTTTATGGTGTTGGAATTGGATTGAGCGACTGTTGACTGTTGGTGGAAAAGTGGAGGAGTTGAGCTAAACAACTGTCTGTGGAGTGTTGATAGAAAAGCGAAGGTTGTGGTTAGTACAATTGTTGTTTCAACCCGAAACGTTATGGGTTGATCAATGTAAATTATCCATAGAACTATGAGTTGAGGCTGTTGATAGTTACAACACAACATATATACCTTAAAAAAATGCTTGTGATGGTTAATCAATTATGATTCATATCAATGACAGAGAAATGGTTTCTAAAGCCTCGATGAATTCATTTATAACAGCTTATTAAGCCAAGTAAAAAGAACACATTGACTTGGGATCATTCCAGTAATGGCTAAGTAACAAAGAGCTTCTTGGCTTCCATAAGATGGAAGCAGCAGTAATTTTTAACTAACTAATGTTCACAGGTAAGAAACAACATAAAGCACGACTAATAGCGATAAACGGAATAGGGGGGGGGGGGGGGTAAGAAAAGAAATACAAAAAATTTTAAAGAATCAAACATTCTACATCAAATCTCAATTCTAAGTGATCCAGTGCAAGCCGTGCTAAATCCATGTTTCCCTTCTAAGCCACAGCAGGCATGTCCTCGAGCCATGGATCCAAGGGCTTCCCTATGGAGTACACGATGAAACCAATCTCCCTCAACTTCTCCGCATTCACGATGTTCCTACCGTCGAATACAAACGCTGGTTTCCGCATGTTATCATATATCCTCTGGTAATCAAGTGTCTTAAACTCATTCCACTCCGTCAGAATGCAGACACCGTGGGCATCCTTGGTTGCCTCATATGCATCCCAAACAACACTCACTTGCTTCACTGCAGTGGGGCTCAGTGGCTGGAGGTGAAGTGGGTGATCCCAGTCAAACTTGTTCATTGAGAGGTCCCTCTGGATCTGCTCCTCACTGACCTGAGGATCATAGATGCTCAACCGGGCCTTGTCCCCCAAGAGCCCTTTGCACACATCGATGGCGGGGGTCTCCCTGGTGTCACCTGTGTCCTTCTTGAATGCAAACCCCAGAACAGCAATCTTCTTACCTGAGACTGTGTTGAACATGGAAGAGACAACCCGGTTGACAAAACGGTTCTTCTGGTAGTCATTCACCTTGATGACCTGTTTCCAATAGTTTGCTACCTCAGGGAGGCCATTGCATTCACAGATGTAGACCAGGTTCAGTATGTCCTTCTGGAAGCAGGACCCTCCAAAGCCAACACTGGCATTCAGGAACTTGGGCCCAATCCTAGAGTCCTTACCAACAGCATGGGACACCTGGGTAACGTCTGCACCAGTTGCCTCACACAGTGCTGACATGGCATTGACAGAGGAGATTCTCTGGGCCAGGAAAGCATTGGCAGCAAGCTTGGAAAGCTCCGCTGACCACAGGTTGGTAGCTAGGATTCGGTCTTCAGGCACCCAATGGGCATATACATCCTTCAATGCTTGGATTGCTTTCTGTCCATCAGGAGTCTCCCGGCCTCCAATGAGCACCCTATCAGGCTTGAGGAGGTCTTGGATGGCAGTCCCCTCAGCAAGGAACTCTGGGTTTGAGAGAATTTGGAAGTTGATACCCTTGCTGTTGTGGGTCAGAATCTTCTCAATTGCCTCAGCTGTTTTTACTGGGACTGTTGATTTCTCAACTACAATCTTGTTGGATTTTGATACATCAGCTATCATGCGTGCCGCACTCTCCCAGTAGGTTAGATCAGCGGCTTTGCCTGCTCCGAGTCCTCGAGTTTTGGTTGGGGTGTTGACAGAGACAAAAATAATATCTGCCTCGCTTACATGCTTCTCTACATCAGTACTGAAGAAAAGGTTCTTTCCTCTGCACTGCTTCACCACATCTTCCAGGCCTGGCTCATAGATGGGGAGCTGATCGCTATTCCAAGCATTGATACGAGTAATGGATATATCCACAACGGCCACTTCAATAGAAGGGCACTTGAGTGCTATCACAGCCATGGTAGGTCCACCGACATACCCAGCTCCAATGCAACAGATCTTCACCATTTTCAATTTTAATCAATAACCTACAAGGATGGAAACCCACATATCATTCATTATAGAGAAGAAACAAACATTGGAAGGTCACAAGTTCTAGATCTATATACCAGCAAGGAGGTGGAAACACAAACAACGGATAGAGTCTATCAGGACGCAGAGATATCATGTGTATTTGCCCATAGTCATAGAACTCTAATTGATAAAGAACTCTTCTGACGCATTAAAGGATAGCAATACTGTCAAGAAACTATCTAAGTGTTTGTGACTAAGTTCAATTTCAAAGTTCAAACAAGAAAATGAAAAACAAAATTCATTTTTGAGGCAGGGGATGATATAAGATAGCAAGAGGAAAGGGCATAATTTTTTTATTTAGTGCAAAGGAATCAAAGAAACTCCATAGAATGAGAAAAGATAACAATTCCAAAGTATAGACAACGAACTAAAAGACAGACAAATACAAACGGTTGACACTAGATTAAAACAAGGATCTAACCAATAGATCCAGAGTTTTAAGGAGAAGCTCATAAAATTGTCAAAACATCTGGTTTTTCTATCTGGGTTTCCAGCCAATCCTTCAAAGAAAAGGCTTGATTCCTAGTTAGAATTCAATAAGCGAAAGCCAACAGAACATATACGAAAAGTGACCGTCTGAGTTACAGTCCAAGATATCAGATCCTCCAAAAAAAGTGTTGATTTGTGCATCATGCACAGAATCATTACACACACAACAGAACCCCATTAAGAAGACTCCACAGAAAAACAAAGAGGACATCTCTCAGAGACCAGTCACAGCAAACAAATAGACAAAAGATCAGGCAGCACACTAAATGAGAAGCCGACAGATTTTTTTTGAATGGAACAATAACAGTACAAACAGATCATAAGATCACGAACACTCATACTATAATTGATTCATGTGTCCTGCTTGAAGTTCGAAGTTCAGATCAACATTACCTTCTTTTTGCTCCCTCTGTTTTCTTCCAAAAGATCTAAGAAGAGAATACGAAACACAGGAACAGAGAGATGGAAACAGTAGATCTCTGAAGAGAAAGAGAGACTACGGCTTCTCTCACAGGAAAACGAGGAAACCGAGAGCTTCTTAAATACCCAAAACCCATCTAAGATCTACCCCATATTTCACAAACCAAGCAATAAAAAAAAGTCAGATTTAACAGCTGAACTGGAACATTCAACACGTTTTCTGGTTTCAGGCACACTTTACACTAACAAACAAGAGGGAGAAAAATAAAATAAATAAAAAAAAATCTTTTTAAACCATACATTTAATAAGATTTGTTTTTTCAGTAACACCCATATTATTAATTCTTAACTAATCTAACGAACAATTTTACTGAAAAAGGAAAAGGGAAGAAATTAGAATCCATGTTCCGATAAAGCCCATATAGCCCCCCCCCCCCCCCCCCCCCCAAAAAAAAAAAAAAAACCGCTCCTTCCATGTAACCAGTTTAGACAGTTCAACGAGTGAAGCTACAGTGACATTCGACGCGTCTGTCATTTTAGGTTCCAGCCTTCAGGCCAATAAAAAGATGACTTTCAGGCGTGTAAAGTTTCCTTGAGAAAAAGGAAAAAAACAAATTCACCGAAATAAATAAAACCCAGGTTCTGAAAATGTAATTTTAAAAATACCCATTGCGTAGAAAGTGCCAAAAAAATGTTTTTTTCAATAAATAAAAGTAATTAGAAAACCATTTTAATGGTGTTTTAATTTCTTATCAATAAATTAAAAACAAAACTTTAAGATCCAGAAAGAACGTGATTGATGATTGTTGCTGCGAAAGGTAGAGTCGAGGAAACAACGTAATTTCTAATATTTGAGGTTGATTGGTCCAATATATTTAGAAGCCTTGGGAGGTATTCTAAGGGCAAAGACTTCGATGATTAAATTAATAGAGAACTGTGAGGGGTCGAATCAAACAAGAAAATAGGCTTAAATCTTAAGTTCCAACATCTCTTTACCTCAATATAGGAACCCTTTTATATAGTCGGAGTTGTATAAGAAGAATAATAATTGGGAACAGGTGGCCACAGTTAATAGTGGTTGGTGATGGGTGATCATGATGCATTCGGCTGATGCCACGTATCAGAATTCATCTGATAACTGAGATGCATTCGACCACTACCACCTATCAAGATCTGCGAGTCAGCCAGATACTCCATGAACCACCAAAAGAGGAGGCGTTGAGTGAGATCGAAGCCATGATTTAAGGAAGGGAGTGACGGTTAGGAAGTATGGCCCAAATTATAAAGAAAAAGAGCATGACTTCTAGACAAAAGAGACAGATGAAGCTACGTGATCAACACTACAAAGTTATTTCTTTCTTCTAATTAACACCGGAGAAAGAGAGCAACCATTCTTTCACTGCATTTAAGTGATGTTACAGTTAAACGGCTTGGTTTGACGTGTTCTAAGAGATAAGACTTTGATTTGATTTATTGGTCAAGCACGTAACACTTGATATCAAACCCAGCTATAAGTGAGAATTGTTTAAATCGAACCATTGCACATAATTAGCTCCCCAAGCGTGGTGATATGTTAAAGTTTTAAAAGGTTAAAAGCTTGGCTTGACGTATTTCAACAATCAATACTTTTGGTTTATTGGTCAAGCATTTAATTGATAATTTGATATCAGTATCTATTAAGTGAGAGTTGTCTAAAGTACCGAAAAGTCCAAAAGGTTAAATCGCTTGACTTGAATAACGCACAAAGGTTTAAAAAAAAAACAATTGAACCCAAATTTTTAAATTTAGAAAAAAAGATAGATTTGAATGACCCACAAAGGTAAAATCAATTAATTTGTAAAAGAACCTCTCAAAAATCAGAATTTAATGTAATAAAATTATTCATAAAGCTCCTGAAAAGGACTAAAGAAAAAGCTTACAATTAAGAATATTGAAGTTGTATTCTAAGCTAACTGATTGATCAGCCTGACGTGTTGTATTATATGATCATTCCAATAATATCATCCAGTTCTCTGTAGAACTCAGATGGCCAATGAAAGTATTGAGTCCAATTCTAATTTTAGATGGGTCAACAGAATTTTCTAGGTGGGTCATGGGTGGATCTTTCTGGCCCGAACCATGTGCCAATTGTTTTGCCCTATTGACCTAAAGAACTCTCATTTCTCACACACAGATATTCCTGTCTTCGGTTCTACCCCCCAAAAAAATCAAAATCTGTCTTTGCAATGGAACGGTTTTTGACCATAAAAGAGTGAATATTAAAACAGCGTGTGCCAAATTCGCACCCTGAAATTTGCAAACCTTAAATAAAAAGGACGATTTTGTAACAAATTTTGAAAGCAAGCTGACAACTCTGAAAATTTAGGTAGGATCAAATTACTCGGAATTAAATACAAATTATATATAAATATAACCTGTAGCTCTGAAACTATTGTTAGTTACAAGTACACTTTGTGCCTGCCGGGGAATGAATGTCTAAATTGTTAAGAGACGCACTAAACCGATAACAACTCGTTAACACATTTCTAGACTTTAACTATTTGGACCCCTATCAGGCTTTGTTGAGCAAAAATTAAAGTAGAAAGAGTATGCTTTTCAAAATCGGATGGTTGGACCGAAAAAACCGGGGGTGATTGGTTTCGTTTTTCCCCAAAATCAGGATTTCTCAAGAAATCGTTGATTTTGGTCAGCAAACCGCTGATCCGGGCAGTTAACTATTCGAACGGTTTTGATCATTTTTTATTTTTTAAATTTTTTATTTTTTTGTTAGAATGGGCCGGCCGTTTCCTGTAACCGGACCCCTGACCGGTTCGGTCTCCTGATCGATTTTAAAAACCATGAGAAAGAGCTTACCATGAACATCTAATCCAAATATTTTTTTGAGTATGTAATGTTAAATAAATTTATGTTATTTTTTAGATGGATATTATATTAAAATTATTTTTAAAAATAATAAAATTTTAATATATTTAAATAAAACCTAAATGGATGTTAAAAATTAATAATACTATCATTTCTAAACGGCAAATGCTAGCATATAGAAAAACATTATAGACTTTATGACATGGGAATGAAGAAGAGTCCAGATTTGCTCCTCATACAAAGTTTCCCACAGCATTCGGAATATCTCCATACTTATAAATTATCATTCATGGGGAGATGTTCTCAATACACGCCGGCAATGTGATATCAAGTTGGTGTGAGGTGCGCTCTGTGGGGAGCAAATTTTAATTCAGTGACCAATTGGCCATAAGCCATAACCCCACAACCTTGGACTAAGAGAGATAAGTCTCTGCTCCAACCAGCCAGTATATGCGGGTGCTCTTAAATCTTAAAATAGGGTTTTCTTTTTTGTTTCAACAAATGAGAAACCCGTTGGCCCAAAATTTGTTCAGAGAAGTATAGACAGATCCAATACAGATTTTTGAATTCCACTGTAGATCTATAAACATTCAAAATATTAAAAATCTCCATTCTAAACACCAATGCCCGCCATAAATTGACATTAATTTCGAGTTAGCATCTACCCAATTATACTTTGGATCTAAAAATTATAGCCCTGAACTGAACCGTCATTCTCCTAAATTTGTTTACTTAGTTACTCAAAAAGGCTAGGGGTCGGTCTGTACTTACAAGCATATCATGTTTAATAACTTTTTAAGGAAAAGTTAGTGGAATTAGGGAGTTGAGATCTAATCATCTAAATCGTACGATGCATCTGATGAATGGTAGGGACCCTTTTCTCCTATGATTTGATCTTAGTGAGGTGGGTGGAGTGGGACCTCACTGATGGGATCAGATAGTAACTTTGGAAATGGGCGATGTACCCCTTTCAGCAGAAAAAGGATTTATAGAAAAAGAAGAAAAGAAAATTAAAATATGTCTTTTGGTAAAAATAAAATATGTTGAGTTAGCTTAAATAAGGCTTGTTCTCTATAGTTTAGAAAAGTGTTGTGTCCTCCAAAACACTGCAGTAGCGCCCTACTTGACATCTACTCGCAAGAACTCTAAAGGGAACATCTTTCCGTGTATAAGAGTGAGATGTTTTCCATGTGTCAGTTGCAATATTATGTAGGTAGAGTTTTTTTGTGGGCAGAAGATAAGGATTTATTTAAAAGTTATGAATATGCAACTAACTACACTGTTGATGGTGTTCTACATCACTAGTGATGAAGTGTGGTGTGTTTAAAATAAACATTAAAGATAGAGGTGGAGTTAAGATTTTTTATCAAGGGGCTCCAAAAGTAGTAAATCTACGTAAGGGCCAAAATTTAAGAGAAATTTAAATGGGTATTATGGAGATTTTCAAGGCACAGAGGGGCCATGATCCCCTTCTGCCACCCATGGCTCCGCCCCCCTGATTAAGGACTACAGTGTGGTGTGTTTTAGAACATGTGTTTTAAAATTTGTGATATTTATATTCCGAAACCAAGTATAACCAGTTTCAGACCACATCATGGCTTAAAAATCATGTTTCAAAGAACTGGAATAAGGTTCTACCACATTATCAAAGATCACCCTAAGGGTGGTTAGGGTTGGTTTGATTCGATTGTAGGTTGTTTAATCAGATTGGATTGGTTTTGGTCAATTTATAAGCAATTGAACTAAAACTGACCCAATCTGATCAGATTAGGAAAATTATGAATTGATTTCAACCGAAAATACTAGAAAACCAATTAACTTAGATTGAATTGAGTCAATTTGACCGGTTTTATCGATTTGATGAAGAATCCTAACCTTAGTTGCCGTCGCTTAGCCAATCCGATTGAGTCGTCTATTTTTCAATAATATGTGCGTGTATATATCAAATAATGGAAACTTGAGACCATATGGAGGAATGGTGCAATTAATTCAAACTTTTGTCCACCTCAGGGCTGTCTCCTTTTGCCCACCTCCTGTAATTTGTTTTGATGTGAATGACACTGCAAATAAGGCAAAATATAGCTCAAATGTTTCGGTCATAAAAATAAAAAGCTCCATGTTTCGGTCATAAATCTACATGGCAAAGTTCAGCACAAAATAAGGCTGCAAATGATACCTGACTGTTCAAATCAGTTCCATTAAGGCTGCATTTGGCATTCCTTGTTTTAAGATTCATCTTCTTTTTGCAATAGTTTACAATTAATTTTCTATTAAATATTATATAATATTTTAATAGTTTTTAGTTCTATTTATTTATACTATTCAGTATCCGATTACAATCTGAATTTAATTCAAATCCGATATAAATCTGATGGATGAAATCATATTTCAATTTAAATACAAACGAATCAAATTTGGATCTACCTATATCTGATCCTATTCAATTATTTGCAACCCTAGCACAGAAGACATGACAGGCATGAGAACCTTACCACATGTGAACATCAGAACATGGTTTATACTCTATGCTAGAGGAATCTCTTGTTTCTTTTGAGGAGTGGAGGTTGGTCGTGGCCTGGTGGGTAGTAAATGCTTAAAGTTGTTTAATGTCGGTGGTTTGTAACTAGTAAATGGTGACCCTGAGGAATTTCAGAGGGATACATGCTCGGATTGCAGGGCAGGAAAGCGGTGCGGATACCCGTAATCCTTTCATCAAACCCATGAAAACCAAGCAGGGATCTGCTAATGCTAGTGGTAAACTAGGAACAGAATAGGTCATGTATTCCTCTGTTTTTTTCTCAGTTTCAAGATCAAAATTGACCTGTTTCATGTGCCATTGGCCACAGAACCAGAGGAATCAGAGAAAATGCAACATGTGCAATTGGCCAAGTGAAGAAACTAATTGATTCAGTTAATCCATTAACAATTAACAATCAGAATTACATCAACGAGGTAGAACACAACCGCTTAGATCCACCTAACGGAAGAATGGGTGTCGTAACAGGCAAAAGAAATGCTAGAATCCATGAATGAAAATAATAGAAAATAAAATTTCGTTGTTTGTTTTGGAAGAATCAAATCGCCTATCCAAGATTTTAGTTCTACTTGGTCGCAAACTAGAAGAAGACACAACCTCATTCATGCTTCTCCTTCATGCCACAGCAGGCATGTCCTTGAGCCATTGATCGAGGGGCTTACCAATACAGTAAACAATGAAACCAATCTTCCTCAACTTCTCCACATCCACAATATTCCGTCCATCGAACACAAACGCAGGTTTCTGCATGTTATCGTATATCCTCTGGTAATCAAGTTTCTTGAACTCGTCCCACTCTGTCAGAATGCAGACAGCATGGGCATTCTTGGTTGCCTCATATGCGTCCCAAACAACGCTCACTTGCTTCACTGAGGTAGGGCTCGATGGCTGGAGGTGGCGTGGATGGTCCCAATCAAACTTTTTCATTGAGATGTCCCTCTGGATCTGGTCCTCGTTCACCTGAGGATCAAAGATGCTCAAATGGGCATTGTCCCCCAAGAGCCCCTTGCACACATCGATGGCAGGAGTCTCCCTGGTGTCACCTGTGTCCTTCTTGAATGCAAAGCCCAGAATAGCAATCTTCTTACCTGAGACTGTGTTGAACATGGAAGAGACAACCCGGTTCACAAAACGGTTCTTCTGGTAGTCGTTCACCTCAATCACCTGTTTCCAGTAGTTTGCTACTTCAGGGAGGCCATTACACTCACAAATGTAGACCAGGTTCAGGATATCCTTCTGGAAGCAGGATCCGCCAAAGCCAACGCTGGCATTCAGGAACCTGGGACCAATCCTGGTGTCTTTACCAACAGCATGAGCCACTTGGGTAACATCTGCACCAGTTGCCTCACAGAGCGCTGACATGGAATTGACAGAAGAGATTCTCTGAGCCAAGAAGGCATTGGCAGCAAGCTTGGAGAGCTCTGCCGACCACAGATTGGTAGTTATGATTCGATCCTCAGGCACCCACTGGGCATACACACCCTTCAACACCTTGATTGCTTTCTGTCCTTCCGGCGTTTCCCTGCCTCCGATGAGCACTCGGTCAGGATTGAGGAGGTCTTGGATGGCAGTCCCCTCAGCAAGGAACTCTGGGTTTGAAAGAATTTGGAAGTTGATACCCTTGCTGTTGTGGGTCAGAATCTTCTCAATTGCCTCAGCTGTTTTTACTGGGACTGTTGATTTTTCAACTACAATCTTGTTGGATTTCGATACATCAGCTATCAAGCGTGCCGCACTCTCCCAGTAGGTCAGATCAGCGGCTTTGCCTGCTCCGAGCCCCCGAGTTTTGGTTGGAGTGTTGACAGAGACAAAAATTATGTCCGACTCCGCAACATGTTGCTCCACATCAGTGCTGAAGAAAAGGTTCTTTCCTCTGCACTGCTTCACCACATCTTCCAGACCTGGCTCATAGATGGGGAGCTGGTCGCTGTTCCAGGCTGTGATCCGAGGAACAGAGATGTCCACCACAATCACTTGATTTGAAGGACACTTCAATGCGATCACAGCCATCGTTGGTCCCCCGACGTACCCGGCTCCAATACAACAGATCTTCACCATGTTTCCTGCTTATCTAAAACCTGCGAAAGACCACATATCCTGAAATATCAAACATTTGGCAAAAGATATATATATATATATATATATATATATACAGTGGATCGAAGTTTGAAGTCCTGCATTCATATTTGGGTTCTCCAGATATTTATTCTTTCCAAATAAATATATCTCTGCTTGGTTCCTAGTCAGTGAGTGCGGATCTGATGCTAGTAATATGCTGTCAGCACGACATTCAGCCGTGCTTTGGGAACATCTTCCATGAATGAGCACATACAAGCACATGAGATGTTCTCAATACACGACTGGATGTTAGGAAAGAATGCTAGCAGTACTGAAAATAAAATATTCATAAAAGGAGACTAGAATTGTAAGTGAGAAAATATGAGATAAGCAACAGATTTGTACATTATGGACAGATTCTTTAAAATACAGTAGATCCTTATTTTCAATTCATAAAGAATTCAACTGATAACAGACTAAAAAAACTCTACGAGATGAATTGAAACCCGAACTGAGCTACAAAAGTAAAGCAGAGGACCGAATTAACCAAAGCCAATAGAATCTTCCCTGAATATGAAGAAAAGAACAGAATGCAATAACTAACACCGACAAATTGTACGATAGATCATGGAATACTTGACTAGAAATCACATGTTTCTTTTATTGAAGACAGTGGTGAAGATCAAGATTACCTTCTCTGTTTCTTGAAAAGGATGGGAAGAAAGACGACAGAAGAGAACGAGAGAGCATGAAAAGAAGGAAACGAAAACAGATCTTCTTCTGCGGGAAAATGGAAGACAGGCCTTATTTAAATACGCAAATTATGGGATCTACTAGTCTAAGCTTTCTCAGAAACCAAGCAATCTCAGATTTAAGCGGTGGAGCAAGAAGGAATGAATTTTCAACATGTTCGTGATTGCACCCTTACACAAATTCACCGTCGAAGTTCGGACAACGGTTCCTTCTTTATTCCTTAGTCCCTATCAATAAGAACATATATACTAAAAATAGGAAAATTGTCATTTTCCTCCCTCAAAGATGGGAAACTAAATAGGCTCCCCAATTGGGTAATTTGGGTCGGGTCCCGTGACTCGTGATGTCGTGTAAGCCTCTATAAACTGCAATGCATTAGCCCACATGAACTGTAAACCAGTGCTGTCAATTATGGGGTCTGAATCCGGGTCATGATAGAACCAGATTTAATCCTAAATAATACAAAATTAGAGCCGATAAAAATCAATAAATAATGAAAATAATTAGAAATGAAACCATAATAGCTATGAATAAGTAATAAAATAAAAGAAATTAGATTACCAGCAATATCACCCATATGATTTTTACTTTTAGAAAACCCGGCTCTTATCCGATCCGAGACTGTCGATCTATCGGATCAGCCGCTTAGCACCCGACAAATCCACAACTGACAACCCCGTTGTACACTTGTACTCACTAGTGCATTACATTTTTGTCCAACTAAACCTTTCTATTTACGTTTTTTTATCATGTCAATTGTCAACCGACGAGTAATGTTGTCCTGATCCGAATCCCGAATCCGATCCAGCTGGTGTCGCATTTGCAATTTCATGGATGGAAGCAATGTCTCTGTTTTTTTATGCTTAGGAACAAGAGACAACATATGGCAAAGCTAGGGGCGTCGTATTAAAGGAAAAGGAGATGCGGATAATGGGATCCGACAAGCATGTGGTTCACTGTGGGCTCGTTTAGCACAAGTGCATAACCAAACCACTCCTGTCAAATTCCCGCGGTTTTGAGACGAGGGTAGGCATCTCTCTTTTCTCTCTGTCTCTCACACACATATGTACAAAACTCTCTTTTATTTAGGTAAAATATAAAAACCTCCATTAAAGTTTTTGACAATCTATAAACTTCCCTTGAATTTTTAATAAGTTGACAAAAATCACCCTTCCGTCACTAATTCAGATAAAAAGCTATTAAACTTATGAAAGTATCCCTGATTAATCGTTAGGGCATCATTAAAATATTTCAAAATATTGATTTTTAATTTAGTTTTAAAGAAACTTATTCAGCAATTCGTTTTGTTCCGATAATCGAATACCAGTGGCTGAAACAGGTGGTAGGAGTCGTGACATTACAAAAACGATTTTTATCGGCAGTGCTGGCAGTTGTAGAAGCCATGAAAATGCTTTGTTAATTTTTAGCCAATGACTTGCAAAAGGGATGGGTGAAGAGAGGAAGAAGGTCGCTTATGAGATCCGGTTACTTGCAAAATCAAGCATATTCAACAGGTCTTGCTTGTCAGATGCAGCACAATCCCCAATTTATTAAAGCTTCTCTATCCATGACTGATCCATCAATACAAGAGAATGCCATGGCAGCCTTGTTCATCCTTTCAAAACATTTCAAGAGAAAAGTGTTAATTGTCAAGAACAATGGATTGGGATTGATTCTTGCATTCTAAGAGGAGGAATTACAAAAGATTCTAGCAGCTGCCACATTTTTTTTATTTTCTTCGGTTGAAGAGTACAGAAAACTAATTGGAGAGATGCCAAATGCAATCTCTTCCTTGGTAAAGATGATGAGGATTGGAACAACTCGTGGGAAGAAGAACGCTTGTGAGGAGAAAGTAGACCACCGCTACTGAGAGTTGCAGCGACGGTCAAAAGAAACAAAGGAAAAACAGAAAGAAGAAGAAGAAGAAACAGAAGATGGGGAAAAAGAGAAAGGGAGAGGAGAGAGCAAAAAACGAACAAAATAGGAGAGGGAAGAGAACAGCGGAGAGAAAGAGCTTTGAGGAAGTCGTCGTTGCTAGTTGTCAAAACTCTATTCGATTCCACTGTGAAGAAGATGAGCAATGCCTTTCGTTTGCTCCGGCTTGATGGAAGAGAGGGGGGACAGAGGAGAGAGATGGAGAAAGAATAAATCAAGGATAAAAACCAGTGAGGGGAGATTGGGGAAGGATTTCATGTCATTTCCTCGTTCTGCGTCAATAGGAAGGGGAAGCAAAGGCAATTCTGATATCTTGAAATATTTTAATGATGCCCTAACGACTAATCAGGGGTACTCTCATAATTTTAATGGTTTTCTGTCTAGATTAGCAACGAAAGGAAGGTTTTTGTTGAGTTCTTTAAAAGTTCAGGAAAGATTTTTATTAAAGTAAAACTATAACTTATAGGGGAGGTTTTTGTATTTTACCCTAAAAAAAATGTAACACAAGGATATCTATGTGAATAAACCAGAGTCAGGGCAGAGTTGGGATCTGATCTGCTAGGCATAAAACATTATTCATATTCTAGTCACAAAACATTACACACAAAAAGGTGTCAATTGGCTATGGCAAGACACAATAAGTTTTTACATTGTGATTTTGGCAACTCAAAAATAGTTTGATTGGAGGCACGTCTTTCTACATAAATATATGTATACTGATCGGTTTGGTTTAAGTTCAATATTAAAAAAAAAAATTGAAAATACGGTTCGATTTTAATTAATCAAAATAAAAAAAAAACTAGTGGTTAACCAAACCAATCGGTATACATATATTTATATATTATAAATTAATAAATATACATTATATATAAATGTATATTTATTTATTTATTTATAATATATTATTCATTATTTAAAATATAATATTATATATATTTCTAGTATTTTATTATATATTTATATATTTTTTTATAATAAATATTGTAAATAATAAAAAATCAACTAACCAAATCGACGATTAACCGAATCAATCAACCGGTTAATCGATCAACTTCGATTCACTTTCAAAAGTTAATTACCGAACCGTGAGCATCCCTACGGAAGATACTTTTCAAATTGTGCAATTGTAGCATCTTATGGGCAGGGTGAGGGACTGTGGATAGAATCTTGTGAGTAACAGATCCGAGTTCGTGTATGTAATACGAGTTTACATCTGCTGTAACCCCTCTCATGGACCCTCTAACCTCCCATCTGTCAAAACTTTTATGACCATAGACGGGGTTTTTTAGTAATTAGAACAAAGTTAAAAAAAAAAATAGATTGTTTGAAATGATTTAGAGTCTATTACAATTTCAATAGATTTTCTATTGAAAAATCTAAAATCATAAAATTAGTAATAATAAAATACAAACTTGTGAAATGAAAATCACTAATAACAAGTTGTCATTATGATTACGGCCTAAGAATTAAAACATATTCATATTAATTAATTGTATGTAATGAGACTATAATACATATGTAGAATAGCAATGGCAGAATTGGGTTTGATTTGGATTTAGTTGCGCAAGGGTCCGGTCAACCCCAACCCTACCGACCATTTGGGTTGGGTTAGGTTGTATTTGAGCTAACCCAACCCAAGTTGCAGTCCTATTTCCATCACTGACGAATGTGTGTCATTGAGGGATCGTAAGGACTCCATAAATGAGAAGCAGATCCAGTTCAAATTAATCCTATACCAATGTTTTCAATCAGACCCGACTGGAAGGTTGGACTGAAAAAAATGGAAGCTGGTCACTTGATCAGTTCCGGTTTTCCTCAAAACGGTTGATTTGGGTGGTTGAATCTTTGAATTATTCAACTCGAGAACGGTTTTTTGTCATTTTTTGTTTTTTTAAATGTTTAATTTTTTATTTTTTGTCAAAACGGATCATTCGTTCAGACCAGACGGTTGAACCATTTGGACTGGGAACCAAACCCTAGAATGGTACCCTGTCCGATCTGGTTTTAAAAACCCTATCCTATACCCATCCGTTGCAGCGTTTTTTTTTCTTTTCTTTTCTTTTATTTCAATTTAACACACCCAACGGAAAAGGTACCTGGGTTTCTGGACAAGGCAGGCTATGTCCTCCCTTATATTTTATATCTATTTTTCATAATAGTTTTCTATTAATAAAATTTTAAGGTGGTAGTCCTTCCACTTGGAATAAAGTTTGGGGTTTAAAAAAAAAAAGAGGATTTTAATGCTAAAATTTGCTTTATAAAAAAAAATATTAGGCTGAATTTGGAAGGAGTACAAATGCAAAATATGTAGAGTGCAAAACCTTATATTTTATATTTACGCTGTACATATTTGCATTTGTACTCTTTCCAAATTGAGCCTTAGTGACATGTACAGCTGCTTTGCCACACTAATCTACCATATGAAATTTCATTTGTTATCTAGACTTCTTTTGTGCAGGTCTATAAGCTGGAGAAAGCCACGGATTTGGATATCATTAAGGAGCTGTTTGGCAAGTTTTTTAGGTAGATCTTTCAACCGCCTAATAGATAATTAGAGCTTTTGGGGTCTTGTCTTTAAAGACCAAGACTGTTAGGTTTGAGCCATAGTCTACTGGGCTATTAAAAATAGTTGCAAAGGCTATTTTCAATGCAAAAAAATTTAAAATTCATTTGAAACTTTCCAGCAATCCTAGAACTCTTAAAACTTGGACATAATGAAATTGCACGTTAATTACATATAGGGATGGATTCAAGTCGAGCCAAGTCGGCTAGGCTCGAGCTTGACTCACCAAAGTACTACAAGGCTCGAGCTAGAACCTTGAGCTTGAGCTCGGCTCGAGTAAAAAATTTGTAAGCTCGAACTCAACTCGGCTCGAACCCGATTTGATAAAAAATGTTTTATAAAAATAAAAAATTATATATAAAAATATTTTTATTTGATATTTAAAAAATTATGAATTATAATATTTTTATTATATATATTATTTTCTATAACATATATATATATATATATATATATATATATTCGAGCTCGACACGTTTATTAATCGAGCCTATAAATTGGGCTTGAAGCTCGGTTGAAATCGAGTTGAGCTCGAACTTTTCATGAGTCGAGTTCGAGTAGCTCGTGAAGAGCTCGACTCGTGGCCACCCCTAATTACATATAGTTGAACCTAAACCAGTTTAAGCTTTTGAGTTTAAAAAAAAAAAAAGTCAACCAAAAAAAAACATTTCCAGCAGGATTTTTTGCTCTATGAACCCTTAAGAACCCACTCCAGGAACTTTTACCCAAGGTTTTTCAAATCGGATTGAACAGAGAACTGTTCTGAGGTCCGGTTCCTAGGTCGAATTGTCCAACTATCCAATCCGAATGGATGGCCCACTCTAACAAAAAATAAAAAATTAAAAAAAAAACCAAAAAACTGCTAAAAACCATTTCCTGATCGAATGATTTGACTGCCTGAATCAACGATTCACTGACCAAATCAATGATTTTTGGCCAAATAACAATTTTAGGATAAAATGGAACCGACCAAATCACTGATTCCTGGTTTTTTTTATCCAACCGTCTGGTCCGGTCCAATTTAGAAAACGTTGTCTTTACCTCAACGGCTCAACCCCATCAACTTCTAAATAAACTTGCCATGGGAGGTCTTCAAATGATTCCTCGCACGAAACATTATATTCATTAGATTGTCAGCCACCGAAGAAGAATCCTTCAATGGAGGTAGAATTGATCAATAGATGAAGCTAATGGCACAGATTGATTGTGTAAGCAGAAACCATCCCAATAGCCATCAACACAGCACTTGCAACATCTCTGTACATGTATGTTTTATTCATAGGAAGACATCCCCAAAGCACAGCTACAAAGAATTGTGACTACTGACTACGGTTATCTGAAGACGTAATCCAAAATTCAAACCAACTGCCAAAGTCCGGTTGGGATCTTTTCCTCACATAGCACTCCTAGTGTCGACTTCACAACCATATTCCATTGTCTATTAAAAAAATATTTCCCACAAATAGTAGCATATAATTACGGGAAATATTTCTGTTGTATGACTGGAACATGCTGTGAGATCAATGTAATGAGTGATCAGTGAGGAGCAGTCGAGTATATCTGAACTCACCAATGCCAGGCAGATTTGGACTCCCATTGTTCTCACATATATTCACAGAGCACCGCCACGGTATATTGGGCACATTTCTCCATAAATGACAAGGGAAATATTCTCAATACCCAATTATAATATTTTGTGGGCAGAAATGTGGGAACAGTTCGTGGGTAACAGATCCGAACCCAGCCCGGTGTGAATAATATTGTCTCCCACCAATCCGGGCTTGTTGGGACAGTGGACAATAGACCAGCCGGTTGAACTTTAAGCTATAAAAGAATACTGAACGACTGTTCCAATTTTTTTTTCATACTCCCATTTAGGCTGTGTTTGGTATGAAGGAAAAGATAGGAAAATTTATGAAAACCCATACAAGGTCCGTATAGGTTTTCTAAACTTTCCTTTCCTGTCCCTACCTTTTTTTTTTCAAACCAAACACAGTTTTAGTGAAAACTTGTTTTTTTTTTTTTTTTTGCCATTTTCATCAAAACAAGAACAAGATAGAAAATGAAAAATAGCAAAAATAATAATTAAAATATTTTCAAATTTCAATGTGGAAAATTTTCAAGTCCATTTTAATAAATAAAAATATTTCCTAATCGGCTCAAGTATTGATCGTTCGCCACATTGGAAATTCTTTAGAATGGCCTTGTATGAAATTCAAGATTATTTTGGGGGTAATTAAATCCAAATTCAGCGTTTAATTGCTAAATAAATCGTTCATGACAGGGTTATTTCCGTAATTCAATCAGAGCGAAGATCAGTAAATAAGCATAACGGTTAGCTTTCGAATCAATCATCACATCCCCCTCTATAAACTCAAATCCGACGGCTCACGAAGAACCAAAAAATTTAAAAAACCCGACAAATAAGCCCACAAGAAACTAGCCGTTACGAGAGCGTGCAGAGCGCAACGTTCATTTTCTTCCCTTTCATTGCGCCCTTTCTTCATTCACTTCTTCAAGGCAATAGAATCAACTCCCATCACCACCTTTCACGCCGTCGAATCTTCCCCTCACCATTAAAGAAACCATTTCAGGCAACACCGATTCGATCTCCGGTGATCTTTGATCGATTTCCGGCGATATTTCGATGGATTTAGGCGGAAAGAACTGTGGGACAATGACGCCCACCAAAGACCCAAAAGCGTCCCGATCGAAGGTCGCAGAAGTCTCAAAATTTTCGGAGAATTTCGATCCCAATAGATCTACGGTAAGTCCTCTGAAACCAGGGAACACTCCACTAACCAAGTCGGCCAAATCGAAGAAATCGGCTCCAAAAACCCCGAATCAGATTATTTCTCCCCGTGCCAAGATTCGTGAAAGAAAGTTTGTGGTGGCCAAGAAGAAGTCGAAGACAGCACTTTCCACTGCTACCTGCAAATGCAAGGAGAAGATGGGAGGTAATCTAAAGAAGTGCCCCTGCATTGCTTACGAAAGTCTCCGGGCGTCTCAAGAAGAGTTCTTCAGGAACCGGAGTAGCATCGAGCATGAATTCGATTTTGACGAATCAACAATGAACTTCGAAAGACCTGAAGGTGAAGAGGATCAGAGAATCCCCATTATGGAGAACTTAGAAACTGCAGTTGCATCAGAAGACAAAGCCGTGGAAGGTAGCGGTCATTCGATGAACGATTCAGGTAACCAAGTTATGGAGGAGCACGAATTATCAAGTGAAATGGGTAGTTCGAAGATCAAGAGGAGAAGGGACAAGTTGATGGAAGAAGCCAGGAATAGTATTCCTGAACCAGGTTCGGGAAGAGTGATGCATTTGGTTAAGGCCTTTGAAAGGCTTCTTTCAATTCCGAGTTCCAAGGAGTCGAAACGGAGCGAAGAGGGGGACGATAATAGTAAGAAGGGAATGAAGTGGGCATTACCGGGATTGCAACCTAAGGCCCAAGAAACAGAGGTTTCTTCATCTTCTTTCTGTCCGTCAGAATTGTTCTTCACATCGGAGAATTTTGGCACGGATTCAAGAATTTCCTCTTCAGTAGACAGCAGCCAAGGAAGGTAAGCTACAACTGATTTCAAGACAGCACATCGATCTTATTCAAAGTTCATATTGCCTGATTGGTTTCTGTTCCTTTCTCTTTCAGCTTTACTTTTACTAGCAGCAGAGGTTCTGGTGGGACCAGAAGGACACGCCGAAAAGTAAGAATTCTATCCTTCTCTTTTCTTTTCTGTTTTTTCATGCTTATGAATAATGGAGATTGGCCATGTGTTCTGCAACTTATGAATGTTTTTCCATTACAGAGTGCTGAATCCATAGGGTCATTTGGAGGAAGTAAATGGAAGAAGAAGCAGCAGCTCAGAGTCACCAGACAACAACCATTCAAATTAAGAACAGAGGTATTCTTACGTAAAAACCACCGTAGAGTATGAAGAATCTCTTGAATGACTTTGTTGGATATCACACATTAATTTCTTTCTTGCTTGCTTTCTTTCCTTCTTCTTTTCTGTTAATTCTATGGGGGTGTGGGAGGCTATAGAAACGTTTACAGAAGAACTGGATCAAATTGTGTTGAAATTGTTGAGTATAGCTGTAGAGGTGCACAAACTGACCTATTATACTAAATTCTTCAATACATCAACTTTATAAACAGGAAGTGAAATTTTCTTCATGATAATAGCTTCCCAGATGGGAGATGCATATTGGAAACCTCTTTATCTAAGTACTTTGACCAGTACCAGTGGGGAGTAATAATAGTAGATATATGTAAACCATATTCACGAGGGATTTACTTGCTCTTCCTACTGTGAAATGTAACATTTAAAGAAACCTGCGTAAAATTAGTGCATATCCGTTCTACTTGAAACTCCTTTGTCTTCATCTGACTTGAAGTTGAACAAAACTGAGGTATTTTTTTGCCTCTCGTTTCTTTTTCAGCAAAGAGGAAGATCTAAGGAGGAAGAATTTCTCAAGAAAGTACAGGAAATGATGATGGAAGAGGAGAGACTTAGAATACCGGTAGCACAAGGCCTGCCATGGACAACAGATGAGCCAGAGGTGAGCTCTCACCGGACAGAAGAAAATAAATAAAAGGGAATCTTAAGTAATTTTTTATCATTGTAATCAATTCCTTCATGTTGTTCTATTTCAATATGTTGAGGGTGTAAAGGACTAGTTATAGTTACTTAGATTCTTTACCCACTTTATTTATCAAAGGAAAATCGTTTTTGGTAAGATGCAAAACATATTAATTTTCATTAAAATCATACTCCATCTTATTTTGAGCTCTTTGGTTTCTTCATGCATTTTGATATTTACCATGTTAAGATACCTAACAATGATTCAGAAATCTTTGTTCAGCATAGTTGCAAATATCTTATATATTTGGTGGGACTTTTCATTTTCATGAGGTGAGGGAGACTAGAGTAAAAGGGTATCCCTGAATTCTGCTGCTTATTTTCTGCATAATAACACGTGTTACCCTTTCTCACCATATTGATAACTTTAGAGTTCACTACAGTTCATTAGTTTTTCAAAGAATATGCACTTTCTAGCTTTTTCTTCAACAGTTTTGATGTTCATTTACTAGCTTTAATTTGAATTTAGGGGTTTTGAAAATGATTGTATAAATTTGCTCAGCACAATGTAATGACAGGATTTTGGAGCAAACTAAAATCCTATCATTGACAATAGTTATGGTATTGTCTTTGTCCTTTTATGTGTTTATTGACAATATTTTGATTTTGCCATTTTAGTGCTTAGTGAAGCCTCCAGTGAAAGAAAATACAAAACCTATTGACCTCAAACTTCACAGCGATGTTAGGGCAATTGAGCGTGCTGAATTTGATCATCATGTAAGTTTATAATAGATTGTACACAAAACCCGCTATTACAGGCAAATGCAGTATATTTGTTATTTTATTTGTTTTACAGTTCTCAATTCATTCATTTTCAGGTTGCTGAGAAGTTAAACTTAATTGAGCAGTATAGAATGGAAAGAGAAAGGCAGCAAAAGGTATGTTGTGATAGTAGAGAATACAATCCAAACTGTGCTGTGCTATGTATAATATACATTTTTCTTGAGCTTTCTTCTTTGTCCCGGTGAATTGCAGTTAGCAGAAGAGGAAGAAATAAAGCAGATGAGAAGAGAGCTCGTTCCAAAAGCTCAGCCCATGCCATACTTTGACAGGCCTTTCATTCCAAAAAGGTATAGTTGTTCCTTTTTTATATCATCTTCAGGCTTGACTCGAATGAAAGAATTTAACTTTTTTAGTTTTTTTTTTTTTTTTGTTGGTGGTGTTTTGTTCAGGTCAACGAAGCACCCAACCATTCCAAGAGAACCGAAGTTCCATATTCCTCAGCACAAGAAGATCAAGTGCATGTCATGGACTGACATGAGCATCTATACTCATCAGCACTGATAAAGAATGGGAGAGAAGAAAATGGATGAAAGAAGAATAATAGAATTTGATCATTTAATTCATTTTTTTTTCTTTTCTTTTTCTCTTTTTCATTGTGTAAGCAATCAATTTAATTGCATTTTGATGAACAAATTCACCCTGCAATTGGTTGTGACAAGCGCTAGTGTTGCTTACACTTAGTGCTATTATAGTTCAATTGAATATTTTTTAAAGTTCATCTCTCTCTCTCTCTCGACTACATTTGGGCATCTTTTATCCTACCCCAGTAGAAGAACTAAACACCTTACTCAAAAGCCGGTTGATCATCAACTTCTAAATTGTAAATATCTGCTTCAGTTTCCCTGCATCCAATAAGTATAGGGCCCCTATTATATCATCCCCTCCTTTATAGGAAATCCAAATACCAGATTTACTTTTTTTATCAGCTAAACTCAAACTTTAGAAAAGGGGAAGATGCAGAAAACAGAGCCATGGGAATTGGGAATTGCTCCTCACATGGACCTCCCAGCCACATTCCACAGTGTATCGGCAACATAGATGTTCAAGTGTATTGGAAACATCTCCCATTAATGATAAACATACAAGAGTAAATTAAATGTTCCCGATGTGATGTGTGACTAGAACATGATGTGAGGTCGGTGTGAGAAGCAAAGGCAACACATGGTTTATGGCATTCATGCATCCCTAGCTTCGTAATAACACCTTATTTATACTGAACCACTGAATGAAATAACTATTTCATTACCGATTACTCTGGAATTTGGATTCAGTTAATAACACCTTATTTATACTGAACCACTGAATGAAATAGTAATTTCATTACTGATTACTCTGGAATTTGGATTCAGTCGTCACAGTTCCTTGCAGCTGTGCATTGGGAATATCTCCTGATAAATAAAAAGCAAACAAGTACTAAGATATTCTCAATGCACGCACGACTGCAAAAGGCTATGAGGACTGTTTTGTGAGGACTGAATCCAAATTGGTTTACTCTGAATGATTTTTGGCAGATAAACTGGCCACATTGCATTTTCCTAATTGCCTATTGTCAAAAAAATGGGATGTTCTCACATCACCACATTCGAAATTTGTTTTGCCGGGTAAATAAAAACAACACTTGAAGAAATTATGATTTTGTAAAACAAATTGACTACATACACTAAGCTCACAAAGTGTCTGGTTCTAGCGAAGAATTGGTAAGGGACCAACTTTTTTTTCTCTCTTACCATTTGAAATGTTTAGTTGATCACAAAGAGGTTCTCGACCAACACATCTAATTGCTTTGTAAATGGAACAATCGAAAGCTGATAAAAAAGTAAACAATACCCATGGGCGTTCAAATTGCAACCAAATTGATTCTCAAATGTCAAATCTGTCTTCAAACACTTGTGTGTTACAGAATATGGCAGCGCGTGATCCCAATCATTTGGGACTGGTCCCTAGCATCTAAACCACCCAGAACTTGCCTCTGGACTGAAAAATCTTGATTCTTGTACACTACTGACTAATCTCTGGCAGTTTCCATTCAGCAATGATGAATAGGAACCGAACCAATTGGCTTAGCATTCACACAAGAATGCCCAAGCCTGAAACCTATTCCTTAGCTAATTTCGCCATCCATCCCTTAACAATTTACAACTGGTTACAAAATGCTTTACGGAAGAAGCTAGATTACGAATTTACGAGCCATATGATTAATATCCCTGACGCAGACAACAGAATTGAAGCAAGAGGTCCTCTACAAACTCGCATCAAATTCCTAGATATGCCAGCCACCCAAGGTTCAAAGTATCAACATGTATCGACCCGTATTGACTGATATGTATCGTTCCAGGACCCCACCGATACTCCCTTATAGAGAGTGTATCGGAGGTCTGACCGATTCAGGTGATGGAGGAGACCTAAACCAGCCCCCCTGAATTGGTTTCAGAAAAAAATAAATAAAAAAAAAAAAACTAAAAAAATAATATCAATAAACCCCATACGCCCATACCGGCACCAGCGTATTGATACTTTGAACTTTGCAGCCACCACTCGGATTTAAACACCTAAACATAATAAAACAAAGGGTACAACAAAATTGAACCACTAGGATCATAGGAAAACACCTCTTCACAGTAGCAAGGGTTTCAGTAGTTTTTACTTTACACTGCATTTGGTTTCTGTTTTACCTACGAAACAAGGTGAATTAACTTATGACTCATTTGATGCATCATTCTGCACGGTCTTTCATCTCTTTATAAGCTGAAAAGACCGATTTTTTATCTATTCCCATTTAGCTCACGGAAGACCTAACAGCCAAAAAAATACAACACCAAAAAGTCGCAAAAATCCCATTTCAAACTTATTTCAGGAAGCTTCATTTGAAGCTTTACGTATCTTTCATGTTTTATTCTCACACGAAAAGATATGGAAAGACATCACACGAAAAGATATGGAAAGACATGAAAAGACATACATCTGCCAAACATGCTTTAGGCTGCTCAGACTTTCATGCAGAAAATCAATGCGTCTTTTACATGTCAGCACTACCAAGAAAATCTTTCCAAAAAGACAAACCAAACAAACCCTTAATTGTTAGTGAAGTATCAAGATATGATTTTGCTTTTGCTGCAAACAAGTTATGCATGGCAATTTTTCTAACACATTTTCCACGATATTAAACTGGGAACAGGAAAGAAAGGAGAATATAATTTTACGTATTGCCACACGGGGGGCAGAGATGCAATTTGAATAAAATTTCCCAAACCAGTGATAAATTACTAAAATTCCGCATTGGGGCGAGTAGGGGCTTCTGGCTACAAGGCAGGGTGCCCAAAGCCCAAGTCTCAGGCTCTCACCGAGTGACGTAAAAGCATCGACGACACATGTAATCTAAAAATATTCAATATATAATGAATCCAAATTCCAGCTAAATATGATACTTGATCCCTTTTGAAACTCATTGTCCAGATGTCAATAACTAAATAACAAAATAAAACCAAATTGCATCTTCCAAGTTTCAACTTTCAACCACTCGGCATCTGAACCAAAACAAAGTGTCTTAACAAATAGTTGCAGCTACATCCGTTTGCCAAACAAAAACAAAGCCCTACAAAATCTCAAAAGCAAAATACCATATGTGCAGTTCAATAGTGACTCAGTGAGCAACAACTATTCTTCCCGCAACTTGGTCCAGGTCTCTCTGCCCGCTCGAGGTGATTCGCCTTCCACTGTTGCAGAAATTAACATGTCCATTGATTTATACCAAGATTCTAAAAGGTGGAATCATATTTTATCAGCAATTCAAAGTAATATGCACAATTACATTTTCTTATTGCATTTTTCTAGTTTATCCAAACAACCAACAGCTCCCCAAGCCCCAACTAAGGGCCAGATCAAAAAAATCTACATGTCTGAACAATCACCAAGATACACAAATTCCTTGAGTAAATAATATTCAGCATCTTCAAAATCTATCTCAGATGTAAAAGACTGCAATATGCAATTAAGACGAAGAAACTCGGTAATAATAGTATATAAGAAGAGTAAATAGACCATGTAACTTTGTAAGTTGTAACAACTTGATTTACTACATTTCAACGAGGATACGGATACTTTGCTAACATTCAATTTCAAGATACCAGTTACAAAGTTACAGCTGGTCCCATTTCCTGTTTATGTATGCAGTGAAAGAGTGTGCCAGACAGTTACCACCAAGACATTTAGGCTGTGTTTGGTTTGAAGGAAAAAGTAGGGAAGGAAAGGAAAGGTAGGAAAACCCATACAAGGTTTGTAAGGGTTTTCCTACATTTCCCTTCCTTTCCCTACTTTTTCTTTTAAACCAAACATAGCCTTGTTATCCCTCGGGGAAAAAGCCTCATACAAGTGCAACGCAAAATGAAATTATCAAGTTTGGTGATAACTCCTCCAAGACGGTTGGGAAGAATAAAATTATTTTGCCTTAATAAGTTTATTTCAGAGCCTCGAGGGAAGAAAGAAGGGTTAAAACACTGAATGCTGAATAAAAATGCAAACCTGCTGGGAAATTATAAAAAACTAAATAGCAAGGCTATCAGAAAGGCCATACATACACATTATAGGAACTAGAAAATGCAAGTCCAGAAACCAAAGGTCAAATATTGTGTGGTCAGTGTCAATATAAGCTAGGAAAATAATGTATATCAGCAATAAATTTCCATCCCTTCCCTTGTGCAAAGGGGAGCATTATTAAATTGACTAGATTCTATGATTCCCAAGTGGTGTACTACAAACATATACTATTTAATACTTGTACGTAGAAACGAACAGTCAGTTTGACATCATGTCTAATATGTTATTATGGATTCATATAATATACTAATTAAAGTTAATGCACAATTGAGTCTTTATCAAACATCATACACATACATTACAAAGCTTCTGCTTTGAATTTAATTAATACATAATACAATAAATATATCTAATTTGGCAAAATGTGAAGATCTATCTTCCATTAGTTGCTATATATAAATTTGTAATTGTATAACCTATTTAAAGATGATATATCATGTTTTTTACCTTATCAATATCCATTATCATTAAGATTATGAGAGTTTCCCTAGCATACCCATGCATTTCTTAACTCAAATGTATCCATGAGCTTCAGGTGTATCCCACATGTTTTTTATAATTAAATTGCATTCCAGACATTCTTTTCATTACCATTCTGTGACCCCGTATTTTTAAGTATGAGGTTTGACTCCATCTATTTATTTATCTATAACAATGAAAAGGGACGTTTAAACCAGTCAACAATCCAAGTTAGGATGACATATTTACCCCTTTGGATCAATGTCAACTATATTCATCTTCTGCAACTGTTGAAGAACATGACGTGCAATAGAACCACTGCTCTTGCAAAAGTGGGGAGGGCGACTGCCATTCCTCTTACTGCCACCATAAATCTTTCTAAAGCCACCAACACCAATACCCTGCCTCAAGTAGATTTTTCTTGCCATGGAAGCTGCACAACCGAATAAGAAATACAATGACCATTGGAGAAAGTAGATTAGAATCTTTCTATGATTCTCACATATGCAGGAACAAACACTGAGGCCTGAGCCACATACCAGCTCTAATATAGTACCAATCTGGGTCATATGGTGCAAGCTCCTTGAAGGTAGCAGTCTTCACAATATCAGTCCAGTGAGGAAGCTCCATCTAATCCAAAATCATGTGGATGCAAACAAAATTAGAATAGAACAATGATGGTAAACATAATTCAAAAAATAACCAGCATGTGGGCAAAAGCCATTATTGATTAAATAATTTGACCAGCAAACATCTTACAAGTAACAAATGATACTGTATAATTCAGATAGGCAGCCCGAGTCAACCTACCAAAGGCTCTTTTGCATTATGAAATTTCCATTTGGATGTTATCATGTTATTACCTAAATCAAGGCTATTTCGGAACACTACTTTCAAGTCAAGTCCTAAAGTGTGAACAAAAGATAGAGGACCAATCCCTCTCAGAAAAGCAAATGCACCAACACCTTCAAACCTAACTCTCATAATCATTAGATGAGACAGCTAATTCTGGTACATTTAACTACTGGAGTTCCACCCTATGGATTCTATCACAACATAAAGAAACGGAAGTTTGCTTATTCTCCGTTTATTACTCTCAAACCTAGTTACATGGTCCTCAGTCTTCTAAGTCTAAGGTCGTACGGTATATAAAATGGATAACTTCAGTCGAACACATCTACAAATCCCTCAATCCAAGTAAGTGCGTTGATTTTACACCTGTACATAGAAAAACTAGTAGCAAAATGGAAGCAAGGAACTTCACTAAAGGCATATGGCGACTGGGATTAATAATTATAATTTTTTTCATAATACCACCAACTAAAATGCCGAGATTCTGAAGATTTATCTAAAACAAATACCAATTTCGATGAATGAAAAAAAGCATATTGCACATAACAGACCAGCCCGTAAGACACTGATCTAATGCTCTAATGACAAGCTCTGTCGCCCAAAAAAATTCAAAAATACAACATATATAAAAAAAAGGTTAAATAACATAGAAAATCAGACTTAAGCAGAAATTGCTTCTAACCAATAAGATTTCAATAACAATCTCCGCGAGGAAAACGAGCATGTGATAGTAATAACTTATCCTAAGTCCCATGTTATCTCAAAAAACCTTTGAGAATCCATTAAAGTAGAATGAGGCAAGAACAAATGGCCCATGAACGAAAAAATTGCAGAGATGGAGTGAAGATGACGATACCTTCCCCGATCGTTTGAGATGAGCGGCGTATGCCTTCACGAACTCGTGAGGCGAAACATCCTTCACCGTTCTAGCAGTCTCCATCGCTACAGAAACACGCAGAGATGTGAGAAAACGATGAAAATAGGGTTTTCACTCTTTAGGGTTTGTTACTAAGATGCGAAGCAGCCTTATATATCAAACTATTTTTTGAAAATACAAAAGTACCCTTGAACCCAACGCATATAACAGGGATGACAATTTTCTTCATTCCGACGGGATCCGACTTCCGGATTATTTTGTTATGGCGGGGATGGGGATGAGATCATGGTTTTTAAAAACGAACCGGTCAGGGTTCCGGTTATTGGTTCGAATGGTCTGAGTGTTAGTCCTGAATGGCCAGCCCATTCTGATAAAAATAAATAAATAATTGGAAAATGGTCAAAACGGTTCGAATGATTTTGAGGGAAAAAGTAATTTTGGAGGAAAACGAAACCAGTCAGGTGACCGGTTCTCGGTTTTTTCCGGTTCGACCGTCTAGTCCGGTCCGATTTTGAAAATAGTGATAGGAACCCCAATTGGGATGAGGGTCTCAATTATGTAAATATACTTTATATTAAATATATATATATATTATTTATATTATATATATTAAAACATTATTTATAATTTAAATTTTTTATTTATTTTAAATATATTTATTATTTGAAAAAATACTATTATCTAAAAAAATTATGGGGATTTGGGTCCCATAAGAAATCAGAGATAGAGGACAAATTTTATCCCCAACAAGGATTAGGGACAGGAATGGGGATTAATTTCAAAATTGATGTCGAAAACGGGGAATATGATCCCTGCCCCGTTGCCATTCCTAGATGATCATGGAGTATGTCAAGCCTAACTACTTAGTATAAAACTTCATGGATTCAGGCCCAGGCCCATTAAAGTAATGAATCATACACACTGGTTTGGTGACAAGTAAAATGTTTCAACACCCTACCAACATGATCTGCATCTATAAGATTAGGGCCATCACAAAATTGAGACCTATCATATATGAGATTTGCATTGTGTGCCAAATGATGTTAATATGGTGTTATAAAATATTTTGTTGGTAGTAAGGTGTTATAACCTATGGGATTCATAGGGTGTCAATAGTATTTGAAATTTTGATTTTGAATTCAAGATTGGGTGGTGTGTATGGTGTGGTGCGGATGAAAGCACACTACACCCCAACAGGATAGTTATTCTACACTATGGATAATAATGCATGGATTGATCCACACCACACCTCAACGGGCGTTTTGCAAGGTGTGGCACACTTCTGTCCACACCTTATGTTTGATTCCATGCATCTCAACTATAACATGTGAGATTATCTATGTCGTTAATCATTAAAAAACAATATTTTATTTTTTAGTAATATATATAATAGAAAAACATTAATAAAATACAAAAAAAATATTAATAATAATTAACAATACTAACTGATGTAACCGTTTTTGGTTACGTACCATTTTTTGTGATGTATAAATTTTTTGGCTAAGTACCTCGTTGTTTGACCCGGTGGTGACGTGCCTTGGTGATGAGCTACTTGGTGGCAAACTCCCTGGGGGAGAACTACCTGGTGACGAACTGCTTGGTGGCGAACTACCCAGTGGCAAGCTCCCTGGTGGAGAGCTACTTGGTGACGAATTGCCGGGTGGCGAACTGCCTGGTGGTGCTCCCTGGTGGCGAACTGCCGGGGGGTGAACTGCCTGGTTGTCACGGGGGTAGTTCTACAGCGGAAGAACCCCGTGCGGCATCCTGGCCAAGGCAGGCCAGGACAAGCCTTTATGCGCTTAGAGGCTAGGAGTTGCCCGATGGGATGGCTCCACCAAMGYYAGTAGCACTGGATCATGACCTCAAGTCCAATGGCCGGGGCACTCTCTTGGCTCAGACCGGTCCATGGGAGGCGCCGCTTACGTGCTAAAGGGGGACAACCATMATGGAAGGCGACCATGCGCCGATGAGGTGACTTGGCACCGATGTGAAGGGTCTCCTGTATGTCGATGATGACAGGCACCTGTGTGCCATGATGATAGGCAACCGCTTGGGCCGGAACACACCC
>NW_010729075.1:6593962-6610941 GCF_000365185.1 Nelumbo nucifera
AGCCAGACCGGTGCCCGGGGGGGACACCAACTTGGTAAGTTGTTGCCTGGGTGCTTGCCTAGTTGTCACGAGGTGCCACGTGTTGCAATTTCACTGGAGGGCCAAATCTGCCCTCATCACTAACAATAATATATAATAACAAATAATGATATTAATATTAACTATAATTTGTAATAATAACTGAAAAATAATTATTAATATTAATAAAAATGATATTCAAAAACTAATAATTAATAAGATAATATCAATAATAATTTATTATTAATAAAATAATGTTAACAATAATAATTATAATATTTGATAATATTGTTAATGAATGATAATATTAATAAAAATATTGTTCAAAACTTATTAATTAATAAAAAGCTTTTAAAAAGGAAATTGCATGTGGCATTAGGATCCTTAAATATCAAGAGGCTAAAGAAGATGATTAAATATTTGGGTTGAGAGAGGTTTGTACCTTTAACAAAACAATTTACTATAATAATAAGTAATGAGTGCAGAGAATTGTTAATAAAACTAGTAACTGTGAAAAATATACTAAAGCAGAGACTTCCTATGAGAAAAGATAAAATTCCAATGCAAAGAAATATAAGGGAACTTATTTATGAAATCCTCATAGGAGCATAGGGAACTGGGGAACTGATTTCCTCCTGAATGAAACGACTTCATGAGGAACAAGGGGAACTGGGGAATTGTGGTTTCCTCCTACCATATAATTTGATACCAGTGACAATGAATTAATTTAAGGAACCTAGTTCCACAATTGTTGGAGTATCATAAGTTGGGCTTTCTTGAATTTTTTGTTCCCCTATATGTATATGATAGGTAGGTCATATGACCTGGATAAGCTTTAAAGTGCATCTCCTTGCGGTGTGATTGATAGAAAATACCATAGTACCTTATTCCTACTAACCAAGTAACTATATGAGATAAAAAGCTACTTCTGAGCCTAAATTTGGTTTGTTTGTGTTGATTCACAACGGTTTTATGATCTCAAGAAGACATAATGGCTGTCTGAAAAGTTGGCAGAAAATGGGGCCCGCCTTTTGATGGGGCACGTTACATTAAGAGGCACAGCAAGAACAAGTGATTAAAAGAAGTACTCTGTTAACATATAAAATACAAAGAAGGAATTGATTTTTAACACTTGATTGATATCAAGGTAATATATTTAAAGTTGTGTTTTCTTGCTTTATCTGGGATTAAGTTAAAATACGCTCTAGTTCATTCATTTATTACGATACTGCGAATAGCATCATGGCTTTACACTTTAGTATATCAAGAAAGTTTTAGTGCTAATTCACTAAATGGAGGTTATAGAATAATTGGATCTCATGGCCAATACTTCCCGAAAAGTATGCTAGTTTATCCTTTTAAAGGAACCTCTGAATTTGCTTTCCCAATATTTAGTTATTCTAGCTGTAAATGGGTTTAACTAGTATACAATCTATTAGATGAGGTAGAGAAATCATTTGCTATACACTAGTGCTTTGTTGTAAAGTTTATTGCTTAGGCAGCGTAGGTGACATCTCAGAATCAGAATCAGAATCTTGTGCCCTAGGCATGCCATGGCTAGGTGTCTATAGACAAACTGTTTTCCTTGGCAATGGTCTTTATGACATTGCTCTATTCATTTTTTAATGATGTAATAAAGGACATGCATATGACAGGTATAGGTAAAAAACTGTAGAAATTTAAGAATGCAAAAGAGGTATTAGATGTTATAAACTAACATTATTTCATTTTATTAGTTATTTATTCTAGTGTGTCATTTGTACTTGTGGATTGCTAATTTTCAAATATTTCGAAAGCCATAAAAATTAAGAAAAAATGTATTTGTTAAAAGAACAGATGAATAAAAATGAAGCCAATAAGCAGTGGTGATCCTTTGATAAATCCATTCATGAACATGGAGTTACTTTTCTGCTTTTCACATGCTTAAAAAATTAAAATGTATGTTTTAAAATCATTTAAATAAAAAGAAAATAAATGAAATGAAGCATAACAACTTATACATCAAGTTGAAAAAAGTAGGATAAAGGCCAACAATGTCTTGGTAAACCCCTACTTGGTAAGTCTAGTTCCACATGTTAAAACAAGGAAATATTGGATGGAATTTTTGTTTATTCTAAAGTTTTTATTCTAAAATCATGATGCATGTCGTATGACTAGGAATAGACATGATTGTCTGAATCATGTTTATACATCGATGCTTCTAACCTTATGGTTCTTAGTTTTCTGTGTGCTTGTTGTTAATATCTTAAACTTGTGCAATTTTTTGTTATCTAGGAGAAGGCTCTTCCAGTGCAACAATGCTCTTGCTTCCCAAAAGAAAATACCAACCTAGCCACATTAAGCGTAAGAAAACCCATGGATTCTTTGCTTGGTAAGTCCATCCCTTATCATCTATGATATCATGGTGCAAACAAATGACAAACTGTTGAACCTTTACTATTTTAATCGATGTTCTTATTGGGTGTAAATAGCAAGGAGACCAAGGGTGGATGGAAAGTGATTGCTCGAAGAATTGTAAAAGGACGAGCAAGAATCACTCCTTTACAGTGGTCATGGTTTTCGTGGAACCAGAGTTTTATCCAACAACCCTACCAAGATTAGATTCATTGCTTGTAAAGGCAATGGTTTTCGTGGAACAGATGTTAGTTTTTCTTCGTTATGGGTCTTGAGTGCGTGCAGACACCAAGATTGGGCACTCAAGGTGAGCGCTCCTGTGAGGATCATGTTTGTTGATGAGGAGGATAGAGGATAAGAGAAGATTAATGGCGTTAATGGGGTTGATGAAGTTTGTTTCTCACAATACATAAACATGTGGATCTAATCAGTGACAAAGCAAAAGAATTGGAGAATAAGCTCTCATTAATCAGTTGTGAAACAAATATGAAACAGTGGTTTTATAAGAATAAACGGATAATGAGAACTTATAGCCGACAATTCGGTGTAGTGCTGGTCGGAATTGCAACTGTGAGTGATGAAGCAAGAAGCGGTGGTTGGAGTTGCAATGGCAAACGGAGAAGCAGTGGTAGCGTCGGTGCTCTGTGACAAGTTGCAACAGTAAAAATAAAGAGGGTTTATTTTAGGGTAAATATGATGTGAAGCATGGGATAACTCTTCATCCCATACAACAACTAGTGTGGTTTAATCCATGAGATAAACCCATGGATGAGAAATTGGCCCATGGCGTGGACCAATCCACGCATAGTCCACACCACGAACCAACTGAACGTCCTAAGCAACTGTTGCATAGACCAAAACGTAATATCTCATGGCAACTCCATGAAAAGGGTGTAAACCAAGCCAATTCACACACAAGTTTTCGGTCACTTCTCTCTACAAACCAATATTATATCTTAGTCCAATTTGCTACTGTCTTATATAAGGTTTCATTAGAAAATCTTCAACTTTGCTGGTTGTAGTTCTCACCAAGGTTTTGTTGTATATTGGGAATGAATTTTCTTGTAACTCAACAACAAATTCAGTGAGACTGAGTGGGGGCAAATAATGTTATAAAGATAGTTTCTTTAGATTTGCCTCATAGCTACTTCTCTAAATTTTCGTGAATAGTAAATACAAGTCATTGAAAAAACCTACAAACTTGCTAGGCATATGATTTAAAGATAAAACTCACAAGCATGGGTTTCTTAAGACATAGTTATGATTTTACAAACTTCTTCAAATATTATCCAAGTTTCGGGCCTATTCGTTTGCTTTGAAGTCTAACATTGAAAGTGCAATAATTACATTAAAAAGTATATTGGTATTGGTGAACTTTTCTTTGCTCTGAACTCTGAATTTAGATAATGTTGTTCTGAACTCTAAATTATGAATTTTGAAAATTATCAAATATGAAATATTCATTTTGACCCCATATATGAGAGCTTTTGTTTGTCTTTTTTGAGGTATAATTGGAAAACAAAATTCGTATGATCGCACTTTAAGAGATAAGGAATAAGAGTAAACGAACAACTGCTTTTCTCTTAAAGTTAAAAGATTCATCTTAAGAGATAAGAGTTAAGAGTAAATCTCTTATAGGCATTCTCTTATGCGCCTCAAAAGAACAAAAAAGGAGGAAGAGGGGGAATATGATGAAGGGATGCAGAAATGGAAGTGCCATTGATTTTGGGGTTTGCTAGAATTAACGTTGTTGATATTAAATTATAGAAGAATTGTCTTTAACTTTTTACGTTTTTTACGTGGTAAGTGGTTGTTTCACAATTTAATATAAAATTAAACGTTTTTGAAAAAAAAAACACAAGGGAGAAATGCCATTAGACTTTGTGACGGGACATTTAGTAGGTGTTTGGCATAGGAGCATTTCACAAGAGTTCCATTTTTATTGATGTATCATGCGCGCCACACCAACAATTAAATGGAATCAATAAAAAACGACATTTGGCAGCCATGTTTATTGAAAAAGATGACAATGATTAGTTTTGGGATCCGTTAAAGGAGGGGCTTATTGAAACGTCAAATTCCGGTTTCTTTAATTGCCTTGGTGATATTGAATCACCTTGGCAACATGGCATTGAAATTTGAAAAAGTTGTATACTTTTTGAGATGCCACATAGTTGTCATTATAAAATATATTATAATATTAAGCCAAATCACTTTAAATGCCCAGTCAATCAGCACAATCACTTATGAATCAGGGCCACTTATGAAACACTTCAGTGCCAAACATCACTTTAAGGTATATAGTTTGAAAGTTTTTTATTGCAGTAATTTTTAATTTTTAATTTTTCATGTGTGATGAAAGAGAGAAAAGGAGACTCCATGTAAGGGATATGGTTGGGGACCCCTTTTTCACATGTACAATGAAGGAGAGAAAAGGGAGACTTTGTTATGTCAAGGGCTTCAACATAGATTGAGTTATTTTGAATAAGCCATCAAACTTAGTTTTATTTGAGAGTGAAATTTTGAGCTCAATGTAAATATCAATGTTTAAAAAAAATGAATTGGAAACGAAACCGTTATGACCACCGGTTTTTGGGTCAATGGTCCAATCGTTAGGCTCGAATGGACAGTCCATTCTGACAAACAAATTAAAAAAATAAAAAGTGGTAAAAAACCGCTGAACTGGTCGATAGTTCGACCGCTTGGGTCAACAAGTTGTTGATTTTTTTGACGGTTTTTGGCCAAAACCAGATTTGGAGTAAAATGGAACTGGTTGCCTGAACGGTTCTCGGGCTGAACGGTTTGTCCATCCAAGTCAATGGCGGTTCGAAAACCTTGGTAAATATATATGGGCTCTTTGGGTTTCTCACCAAACATAGCTTCATGTTTTTTGGAGTGGAGCCCATATTACAAGGCCCAAAATTATTGTTGCATGAAAGCCCTCTCAAATGTGGGCAATGAGAACACCTCCCATGAATGACAAGTTGACAACATACAAACAAACTCAGATATCCTACCCAAACTCCCATGAATGATAAGGGAGATGTTCTCAATGTGTGACTGTAGTGCTTCGTGAATAGGAATGTGGGAAGAATTTGTGGGTATGAATTCTGAATGCCATGGAGATGTTCATAATATGCAACTGCAATACAATGTAATGTGGGTAGGGATGATCATGTATGATCTGGCCCCATAAATTTCTGAGGGTCCGTTTGGTTCGTAGTTATTATCAAAATCAAAATGGGAATGGTCTATTCCCATAGTCTATTTGGTTCATACACGAATGAGAATGAGAATTAAAATCAGCAGGAATGAGATTTTATTCCTAAGGAAAGAACAGGGAATGGCCATTCCAACAGGAATAAGAACGGGATTCCGATTCTGCCCAACCAAACAGTTGGAATTGAAATAGTCTGTTCAATTTCTAATTCCGAACCCTTATTCCTGCAAACCAAATAGACCCTGAGTTTGGACAGCCACATTTTTGTGAAGCCTGTGCTGACCTAGACCCGCATCAAGCCCATACACAATGCGGGCTAGGCTAGGGCCAAGCAAGCTATAGGTCCAATTGGCTTGGGCTGGCCTGGAAATTATTGCATATAATATTATATACTGCTATATCTTATATTATGTATAATATATTACATACATGATATAATATTTTACTAAATATATATCTATATATAAATACAGAATATTATATTATATATTACTATATATTCAATAACTATGAACATAAAAATTAAAATTTAATTCACATGGACCAGTCCCATGTGACCCGATCATGTAACATCAGGCTTGGGTATAGGCTAGGCCAAGACCTGGACAGGCCTTAATACTGTTGATACTCTATAAAAACGTAACCTTGCCCAGGCCGGCCCGACCATATCATCCCTACTCATGGTTTTGGAAATAGGACCAGATAGTTGGACTGGTTGGCCCAAAAACCAGTTAGGCAATCAGTTCTGTTTCATCTAAAACCATTAATGGGAAAAAATCGTTGATGGTCAGTGACCTGTTGACATAAACAACGACAGTTTTATGGCTATTTTTATTATAATTATTTTTTACTTTAAACCAGAATAGGCTATTCATTTGAATTGAACGATTGAACCGTTTAACCCAGGAATCGGTGGCTAAAACGGTTCGTGTCCAATCCGATTTAAAAAAAAATCCCTGTCCCTATACTTATGGGTAGATATGAGTAGCGTTCTTGCATCCGGGGAAGTGGTAAGGGATCCGGTATTCATTAACATACATTAGAGAGGGGAGTTTGGAGTTTTGACTTTTGACTCGTCAATATTCTTTCCGAAATCGACTTTGATGCTCTCAAGACCGACATTGGGATATCTTAATTAAAAAAATATATAAATACGAAGATATTTCCAATGAACGGTTCGAAAGGCTGTGCGAACGGTGTAAGCATGCTCTTGTGAGTACTGAAGCCGTGTCCTGTATGATACCTCTCCGGCATCAAGATAACAAGATTTTCGCTACGATTTATGAATTTATTGTTTTTTTTTTTCGCTACGATTTTTCTTATAAATAAAATAAATAAATAAAATTCGAGGGCTAAAACGCCTTGCATCCGCGGGATCTTTTTATAAACATTTCCAAGTCCTCTCTCCTCCGCCACCGTAAACTGAAACTCGAGAAGCCATAGCCATGGCGATTAGGCAGCTCTTAACTCTAGCTCGTAGATCCCACAAACCCTCATCTTTATCTCCCCGCGCTCTTCTGCAATCCAGTCGATCTGCATCGACTTCTCCCGCCGTCGCAACTGCACCATCTCCTCCAGCTCCTAATGTCATGGTCTACGATCGACTCGCAGAAGCAGTGAAACAGAGGCTCAAGCGACTCGACAATCCCGATCCTCGTTTCCTCCAGCACGCCTCGCCCCATCCAGTCCTTGTTGATCACACGAAGATCCTGGCGGCTCCTGAGACTCGCGTTACAACTCTCCCTAATGGCCTCCGAGTCGCTACCGAGTCGAACCTGGCATGTCGGACTGCAACTGTTGGCGTGTGGATCGATGCCGGGAGTAGGTTCGAAACCGATGAGACGAACGGCACTGCGCATTTCCTTGAGCACATGATATTCAAGGGCACGGAAAAGAGGTCAGTTAGGGTTTTGGAAGAGGAGATTGAGAACATGGGAGGGCATTTGAATGCGTATACCTCCAGGGAGCAGACGACGTATTACGCTAAGGTAATGGACAAGGATGTTCCCAAGGCACTCGATATCCTTGCTGATATATTGCAAAATTCTAGCTTTAGCGAGGACCGGATCAATCGTGAGCGGGATGTTATTTTGCGTGAGATGGAAGAGGTATAGACATTATGTCTTTGTTGTTGCTTTCTTTCTCTTTCTCTCTCTCTCTCCTCCTGGTTTCGCCTGATATATTGCACGGTATTTGGATTAATTCTCGTGATCTTGTGCTGAGATTTGTCACTGGGACTTGCATGGGTTAGTGAATTGCTCTTATTGTTTTATTCCGGAGGGATTTCTTATGCTTGATAGCATAAACGCAAAAGGTCATTCAAGGAACTGCGAAAGTGGTCCGCACAGCTCAGAGGCTTCAGGAGAGGAGAACAAATAGCGGATTGGGACAGCAGGATAATATTTGAAGGCATATGCATTAACAGTGGATGCCACTTTACAGTGGAATGACAAAGAATTATTCTTTAACGAAATCCGTAAATACTAGGTGCAGGGGTTGGACGATGTTGATGACAGTGTATCCCGAGTATGATTCCCGCCCACACCCAAACCACCTCTGCTTCAGGAAAAAAAAAGAAGTGGTTGCTTCTATATGCTGAATTTTCTGTTTCCCGTCTATTGTGCACGTAGTTTGTCACCGTTGTCCTTGTTCTTGGGGGTAATTGATCTTCTATTTTTTTCACGTGAAACAATTGCTTATACTATTTTGGTGAGCAGGCTAATTTCCGGCAAAATGACCCTAACAGATAAGTGCATTATAATACTCATAAAGATTCTCAACAGTAATGTATTTCATTTGTTTTTCCTAAAATTAAGCCTATAGCCATTTTTAGATGTTCATCCAGAAATGCTAATGCCTTTAGCCCTGATTGCCCTCCTTGTTCTTAGTGTTTTATTTGTGTTGCTATTCGGGAAACTTTAATGGTTGGCTGATCGACTGTATTAGATAAATAAACTAATACCAGATATAGAAAAGGGATGCAGCAATGGAGGAAGAATTAGCACTACAACAGAGACATGTCAAAACAGAACCAGCTGAAGGGATGCAAATTTCTATCTCAGTGATACTTTATTCCTGAATTTGTTTAAGAAAAGTATTTGCTCTTGAAAAAGCTTACATAGAACCCCTTTATAAAATGGAAGGGTGACACAAGAATAGAGAGGAAAAATCACACTGAACATATGCCATTAAATACTTATAGTTACACATGTGAGCTATGATACACATGAACATGGTTGTATCTAGTGCAGCTTGTACAAGTGGACTTAAATGGCCTCAAGTTGGGCTAACTAACTCTAAGACCCTTGGCATATATATTCATATAAGGGCTTCTTTCCAAAGTGAAAAACAATAGCCTAATGCAAAACTACATTATTAGCAAGAATTTTCTTTTATTTTTTGGTAATTGTATCTGACAAAAGAGAGGCTATGCTTAGATGACCCTTATTGTCATCATCTGTGATACCCTTTGCTCTTAATTTTCGTGGGGAAGGCCATTCAGAGAGCTAAACTGTTTATAATTGCATATTAGATATTTGGATGCTCCAATATACATGGAAACATGGATTTACTTTTATTAAAATAATTAATAGTTCTTGTCTTCTTTTAGTATTTCTCTTAGTCACAATTGAGATCTGTGATGGTCAAAATTATAATATTTTACATTTTTCTGTCTTATAGGTGGAAGGGCAGGCTGAGGAAGTTATTTTTGATCATTTGCATGCAACTGCCTTCCAGTACACTCCATTGGGTAGGACTATCTTGGGACCTGCCCAGAATATTAAGACAATCACCAAAGCTCATCTACAGAATTACATCTCAACACATTACACAGCTCCTAGAATGGTACTTATCTTGAGCCAGGGAGGCATTTCTTTCATTTTTTCTAATTAAATGAAAGTGGATCAGTTGGTTAAAGTGATTTTTTTTTCCTTACTAATAGCTTCATGAGTCAGAATTTTGGGGTTCAACTGCATGGCTAATTTTTTCCTGGACATTTATTTCAGGTAATTTCTGCTGCTGGAGCTGTTAAACATGAGGATATTGTTGAGAAAGTAAAGACACTCTTCACAAAGCTCTCAACTGACCCTACTACTGCTTCTCAGTTGGTTGCAAAAGAACCATCAGCCTTTACAGGCTCTGAGGTATGGATGTTATGTTTGTTGGGTGATGTGTTTCTATTCGTCTGTGAGATATATTTCTTCTGCCAATAAATTTTAAATTTCCACCATTGCTTCATAACAACCAGATTCGGATAATTGATGATGATGTTCCTCTTGCACAATTTGCTGTGGCGTTCAGTGGAGCTTCTTGGACAGATCCAGATTCAATTGCTTTGATGGTCATGCAGTCCATGCTGGGTTCATGGAATAAGAATGTGGGAGGAGGAAAGCACATGGGGTGAGTGTTCAGTTATATCATTTTGCCAGTTCATGTTTGCAATTGGGGCTTTTTTGCTTGGTCATTGATCTCAATAATTTATAAACAGATCAGAGCTTGCACAGAGGGTTGCCATTAATGAAATAGCTGAGAGCATGATGGCTTTCAACACTAACTACAAGGACACAGGCCTGTTTGGTGTTTATGCTATTGCCAAGGTGAGGCGCCCCAGGTCGTTTTCAATTTCTTTTCCTACTTATGTTAGATCATGATTGTTATTCTGTAGATTGTAGCCATGTGAACTGCATTTGGTTTTGTTTGTTCTTTTCTTTTTCTTCTTTTGATAAGCATTAGATTCTCGGTTTTCATGATACACATTCGGCCTTCTAAATAGTTTGGAGGGCCAACTTTATTCTGTAATAACCTTTTGATATGTTGAAACTTTCTTCAAATTGTGTTACATTCTCAACATTGGCATTGCCATGTTTGTATACTCTTCATATTTGAGTTAAAATATCTTGCCTGTTTAGTATTGGAGGGGCATCCTTCATTTAACATAACAGAGTTGGAATTTATGTGGGCCAATATGTTCTGGGGAGTTAGGTACTTTTGATGAGATTGATTCATAGTTAAAAGAAATACGCCTTATTTTCATGTAGTTACCTAAGTGGAAGCAAATGGTTGAAGGAAAACAGGTAAAACAAACTTGAAGGCTGTCGTTGGATCAGGATGGGAGAGAAGAAAGATTGGATGGAAAGAAGTTTTGAAGAGTTGGAAATAAAAGAGGCAGTCTTTAGCATGGATGGAGACAAGGCACCAGGCCTTGACGGTTTCCCTTTATTCTTTTTCCAAAAATGCTGGGATATTGTCAAAGAAGGTTCCTTTCATTCTTTAGAGATTTCCACTCCTCAGCTATAGTAAACAAAGGCCTAAATTCAACCTTTCTGTGCTTATTCTCAAAGAAAGGGGGAGTTTTGGAAGTGAAGGACTTTAGGCCGATAAGCCTAGTCGGATGTGTGTATAAAATCTTGGCCAAAGTTCTAGCAAGAAGACTGAAAGAAGTGCTGCAAGACTTGATCTCTCCGAATTAGTTTACCTTTGTGAAAGGAAGACAAATTGTGGACAGTATCTTAATTGCAAATGAGTGTGTAGAAGACAGAAATGCCAGCGGACTGCCAGGGGTTCTAGTCAAGTTAGACCTTGAAAAGGCTTATGATAAAGTTAATTGGGAATGTATCTTGGACTGCTTGAGTCTGAGAGGCTTCGGTAGGAGATGGATCAGTTGGATCAAAGGCTGTATTGGTTCATCCTGGTTCTCAGTGCTTCTAAACGGAGAATCCAAGGGCTACTTTAAGGCAAGTCGAGGACTTAGACAAGGTTGCCCTCTCTCTCCTCTCCTCTTTACTTTAGCGATGGATATCTTCAACTTGCTATTGGACAAAGCCAAGGTTCTGGGCTTGATCAAGGGTTTTGAAGTGGGAAGAGATCAGGTCCAGGTTTCTCTCTTACAATTTGCTGACAACATCATCCTATTCTTGGATGCATCATTGGAAAATATCTTGAATGTGAAGAGGGTCATCGAAGCTTTTGAATTAGTTACCAGGTTGAGGGTTAATTTCAGCAAATCCAACATTATTCCTATTAACTTAGTCGAAGAAAGTCTCATAGAGAATATCAAAGAGATTCTGAATTGTAAAGTGGAAAGCCTTCCCATTACCTACCTTGGAATGCCCCTGGGAGGTAACCCAAGATCTCTAAACTTCTGGGACCCAGTGGTGGAGAAATTTGAAAGGAAATTAGCCTCTTGGAAAAAAGGTTACCTATCAAAAGGGGGCAGACTGATTCTCCTAAAGGCCTCTCTAGCAAACTTACCAACTTGCTACTTTTCAGTCTTCAAAATTCCTCCAAAAGTGTGAGACTTTACTTAGAGAAAATCCAAAGAAATTTCCTTTGGGATGGAGGAGGGGAGAATAGAAATCACTTGGTAAGTTGGGACCAAGTGTGTAAGCTGAAGGAGGAGGGAGGATTGGGAGTTGGGCATTTAAAAGAGAAGAATATCTCTCTCTTGAGCAAATGACTATGGAGATTCCCCACTGAATCCGATACTCTTTGGGCAGCTGTATCTCTAGCAAGTATGGAACAAATGCAAATGGGTGGGATAGTAATCTTCAGTTGAACCTGGCAAAGAACTCAACGCCTTGGAAAGATATAGTTTCCTCTCACTCATCCTTCATTCCTTTCATTAGACTCAAAGTGGGAAACGGAAATAAAATAAAATTCTGGAAAGATCTCTGGTGGGGGGATTCCACCATAGCTGAATCCTTCCCTAGAATCTTTAATCTCTCCTCAATTCAAGACTCAACTGTCTCCTCTTGCATTCCAGCCTTACCTGCTGACACCAATTTGACTCTAAACCTGAGAAGACCTTTGAAGGAAATTGAGATCTTAGACCTTTTAAACCTCTTCCTTACCCTAAAAGAAGTCTATCTCTCCCCTCATCCCTCCGATACCCGAATCTGGACCTTAAACCCAAATGGTGTGTTCTCTTCCAAATCTTTGTTTAAGGCTATTCTTGCAGGTGACCAGACTTCCTCTTTCCCTTTTAAGAGGATATGGAGCAGCCATATTCCTCTAAGGATCTGTTTTTTTGTTTGGGAAGTGTGTCTACAGAGAATAAACACTTGTGATCTTCTCCAGAAGAAAAGCCAGGGAAGGTGTTATATCTCTCCTCATGTATGTGTGCTTTGCCTAAGAGAAGGGGAATCAGCAGATCATCTACTCATTCATTTTGTAGCTTTTCTCAAAAGATATGGTGGCATTTCTTAAACCTGTTAGGCTATAGTTGGGTCTCTCCCAAACACATTCAGGAGTTTCTCAACCAGTGGTATGGGTCAGGTTTGAGCAGAAGAGATTAAGTGTATTGGCAAACCATGGTTCATGCAGTCTTGTGGGGAATTTGGGAGGAAAGAAACAGGCGTATTTTTGAAAACTGATCTAGATCTCTAGAGGACCTAATCGTAGATATCTTCTTCTGTTGTAACTCATGGGCTGTTAACAGTGAGATGTTTCAAGACCTATCCCTTAATGATCTTAACAGAAATATCCAATCGATCCTACTTCTCCCAAGTCACCCTCAACCAACCAAAAGTCTTCAGCTTCCTCAAATTGAAGCAGGGATGATTCCAAATTTTGATGGGAGTGCTGCAGGCAATCCGGGAAAAGCTGGGATAGGTGGAATTTTGAGGGATGAACAGGGACTGATTTGTTAGGTGTTTAGTGGTCCATTAGGTATTACAGACTCGACAAAGGCTGAAGTGGTGGCAGCCCTCACTGGTATCAGAATCATAAAAAACCTAGGCATTCAGAAATTATCCATAGTAGGAGATTCAGCCAATACCATCAAATGGTTGAACGAGAAGGAGGGGGGCCCATGAAGGTTGAGTCATTACCTGTCAGAGGCAAGAGACACCCTGGAAAATTTGAATGTTATTCTGAAGTGGATCCTGAGGGAGATGAACCATATTGCTGATGGATTAGCTAAATTGGGAGCGAACCTAGAAAATTTATATAGCAACAAGCTTCCCCTCTTGTAATTTTGTATTTCTGTTGTTTTCTCTTTTAGTACACCTACTCATGTACTTATTATCTCTATCAATGAAATCTGGTTAGCTTTTTCTCAAAAAAATGGAATGTTTTTTTTTTAATCTTTTGTGATTGTTGACAAGTTTTTGGATTCTACTCTTTTGTTCCAACTTCCAACTGTGTAGTGGGGTGGAATTTGGGAACTAGTTAGTATGATATTTTGAAGATGTAGTCTTGGGCAGGGAGGCTACACATTTGAATTGTCCTGATTTTGAGCTAGGGTCCCCCATTTTTCTGTTACTCTATCTCAACTATGTATTCATTTTCTGGACATAAATATACCATCAGACATAGTTCAATTGCATTCTGATTTTACTATTTGTGTTTCTATACTCCACTTACCCTTTCATATTTTAATTTTGTGTTCAGCCTGATTGTTTGGATGATCTAGCCTATGCAATTATGTATGAGATAAGCAAGCTGTCTTACCGAGTCTCAGAAGCTGATGTTACTCGTGCTCGAAATCAGGTAATTATTTTTACTCATTTATTGTTGTCTGTTTGATAGGCCTTTGTTGCTTGTTGTTGTTTATTTCATAGGCCTTCTACTTTCTTTCAAATGGATTAACTGAGTAATTGATTTTGTGCATATTTTCTAATGCAAGAAGTGCTTGTGATATATCGGTTTGCATTAAAGCAGCTGGTAGTTGAAATATGATACATCTCATCCTTGAATATACCATATTCATTTGCTGCTTCACGATTTGCTCATCTTATTGAAGCTGATTAGTTAAGTTGGAATCATAAATAACGTGAACATTCTTGCATCTTCTTAGTCTCTGGGTTTACAGTGCTTATGATATGAGATGTGGCATTATTGATGATTCCAACTTATTACTTCTGTAACAAGATTAGAGTGGGTTTACAGCAATTAAGAAGAGATCAGATCAGACCTTTTTCTGTAGTGTAGTCTCCCTGTCATTTTAGTGTAATGTAGCCACTGACATGTTTGCTGTTTTGCAGTTGAAATCTTCTTTGCTCCTTCACATTGATGGAACCAGTCCAGTTGCTGAAGATATTGGACGTCAGGTAGGATCCTTATTTGAAAACTTGTTTGAAATAATATGGATTAAGAGTTAAGACAATCATGGCATATAGAAAATTTGGAGCCCAATAATTCTTTATGGGCCATTTTGCTCATTACGTGTTTCCTATGATGAAAAATTCCTGATAAGCCACCTTTTGTATGGGATTTGGTTTTGGTAGTCACAGTAGCTAAATTGCAGCACAATTTAGGTTATTCTAAGTTTCTACCCCTCTGGTAAACAACCATTTTCATGGACAATTTTGAGGAAACTATTTGCCTGGTATCAGGTCAACTGGTAGCCTATTCAATGCTTGTACTTTCCATGCATATATTTGCTTGAAACAGTGTGTTCTGGTTTGAAAGATGTGGCCCGGATAGCCACAGCAGGATGGCTGCATATTCATATTTATAATGTGCTTTGTTAGCCCTCCCCAAACCCTATAACCTTGCAAACCCTGCACTAGCTGGTAAAATGGTTTTTGATGCAGATTCAATCCAAATCCATGTAAGAATTAATATTACAGTTGCTACTTGCTTTCATGTAGATATATGTAAATATATGCTTTTATAATTTGTTATGTGCGTGCTTGCAGCTACTTACATATGGGAGAAGAATCCCATTTGCTGAACTGTTTGCAAGGATTGATGCAGTGGATTCAAGCACCGTAAAACGTGTTGCAAACCGGTTTATATTTGACAAAGTAAGGACTAAGGACTACGTTTTAGAATGATTAAAATTTTTGTGCCAACTATGTCTTCATTCAGTGAACCCTCTATTGCCATGCCTCCTTATCTCCACTTGGGTGTTTGCAGGATGTTGCGATCGCAGCAATGGGTCCGATCCAAGGTCTACCTGACTACAACTGGTTCAGGCGCAGGACCTATTGGAACCGTTACTAGGTTATTCTTTTTTTTTTTCTTGCGTCATTATTTATCTTCCATTTTCAAGATGTCTCATAAAACCAGGCTCCCATCGCTTTATACATATACACTCCCTTGGCCTTCGGTGGCTGGTATTTTGGGATCTTGTTTTTTGTAACATCCCCCCATTTTGGTGAAAGGAATAATTGTTAAAAATGTTTCAATAACGTAACTGTGCTTTGTTAGGCACTGTAACTCTCTTTATCTACCTTGCTTATGCCTCTAATTTGTGCTGTTTTGATCAATAATTGAACTTTGGATTGGAATGTTAAGTATTAAGGGAGAGGCGTGACACTGTCACGGGGCTAATCGACGGGGTCCCGTGCGGCGCTCGATTGGGGTTGAGATAGCTTACAAATGCAAGCAATAACACACAAAAGGAAACAAAAGTGCATACAAATTAGACAAAAGGTAACTTGTATTGCATTAATCAGTGGTAAGTACAAGCACACAGTACAGTGTTGAGGGGATCTCGTGCTTAACCTTTACACGCTTGTGAGCTCACTCGATTACCTACCTCCTCTCAAAGAGTACGTTAAGCTTTTGGGAGAGTGATAAAATGATACATCAAAATATTGTACATGCATATTACTATTTACATAATTGCCATTGGCATACCCCCCTTACAAAAAGAGTACAAGGACCCAACCCAAACACTTAAATGGCGTGTTGATGGCGCTAATGGTGGCTGAACCGTCACAATCTCCCCCACTCAATTCAATCTTTGTCCTCAAAATTTCTTCCTCAGGTACTCGTCCAGTTTCATTGCGAATGGAAGGTCTTCTACAAGTTTCTAGGTGTTTTCTTCTACAGGTCCCTTCCACTTCATCAGGTACTCCCATTCTGATGTTTGGGAGGATTGGGACAACCTATGGTTGAGGATGGAGTCGAGGGATCGGTTCTTGGGTGGTTGGTAGGAAGGGTGTGGGCGTTGACTTTGGTTTCGGGAGGTATCTTGGTTGTCGGCATGGTAGGGTTTAAGTTGGTTTACATGAAAGACAGGGTGTACTTTTAGCCATGGAGGTAGTTTGAGTCTGTAGGCTGAAGCTCCTACTTTGGCTAGGATTTCACAGGGTTCATCGTATTTTCTCACAAGCCCGGGGTGTACTCTTTGAAATTACCTAAGGCAATGGGTATGGAGTTTTACTAAGGCTAGGTCACCTACTTGGAAGTTCTCGGGTCGTCTACCCAAATCGGCCCATTTCCTCATTCTTTTGGAGGCTTTCTCTAGGGAGGCTCAAGTGATGTCAAGGCATCTTTTCCATTACCTGGTGAAAGTGAAGGCTCGAGGGCTTCTTCTTTGATGGTTGTTGACGATGCTGTGCGGACATCTTGGTAGTTGGCCGGTGATGACTTCAAAAGGACTTTGATTGGTGGA
>NW_010729075.1:6629459-6664398 GCF_000365185.1 Nelumbo nucifera
CCGAAAAACACAAAAAACTGGCAATGAAGGCCGAAAAAATCTCAAGGTTGACAAACCTAGAGCTCTGATACCATGTTTTGGAATGGTAGAATACTGAGAAAATAGAAAGAAGAAAAAATAGAAAGAAGAGAAAATAGAAAGTACAAAAATAGAAAGAAAGAAATAGAAAGAAAAAACTTTCTAAATCAATCCTTCCACAATCCTAGGAATATATACAATTCTATTTTCAGATCTGAACCAATAACCTCACATTTTCCAACAATAAGGCATCCAAGGAATGCATTCTAGGTATGCTATAGGAAAATGTTATTGCATATATTTGCTTGATATTTGATTTTTAAGTGGTATGCTTGTCTATAGGGGCCTAGTCAGGACCGATCCATTGTCTGGAAGGTGCAAGCTCAACTTAATGAGGTAAGATGTACACAATAATAATAATAATAATTTATTAGTTGATATGGCTAATGGACTGTTTGCATATGGGTTCCATTTAATCTACATTTCCATGTCAAGGTTATTGTTGAGAAATCTTCAAATTCTACCCCATTGCCTGAGGCCATATTGGAAATTCCATCATCAGCAGAACAACAAGAGTCGGTTAATTCTGCTCTGCAAAGCACTGCCCCAGATCCCTCATCTATTTCAGCTTTTATGAATCAAGTGGCAGACCTTGTCAAGTATGATTAACACTGCTATTTTAGTATTTTGTTATTTGCTCTTTTGTGTTCTTATTTCTATTCCTATTATGCTTGATTTATTATCTTTATACTAATCCTTATTCTTAGTGTTAGTGGCAATCTTGAACTGCTTTGTGAGTATACAACTATACACAGAAAATATGAACTAGTGTTTTCTCCAGAATTAATATTAACTTCTCTGGCAGGCTTGTGGATTCCCAAGATATTATGGAGCTTCAACTTAAGCAGCTAGATTGTGAGCTCATTATAAGGAAGAAAGAAGCTTTGCCGCGGCCGACAACTGAATCCCCTTTTGTTATGATGCAACCTCCTCTACCTCAAGTTATGCTTTCATCTCAATTTCCGCCAACCCAGGCTATGGCACCTGCCTCTGCAAGTTCTTCCTCATCTCCAGTTCAAGCCCTACCTTCACCTCCAAAGACAAGCAAGTCATCACATCCACCTCTGAAGTCTCCCATGGCAGGAACGTTTTATCAGTCTCCTGCACCTGGGGAACCACCATTTGTGAAGGTAACTTCATTCTTTGCATGTAAATGTGTATGGCTATATTATTTCTTTTGATTGATAATGAGCAAAAAGGAGTGTTGTTGATGAAAACAGAATATGGAAGAATAAATATGCCAGTTTGGTGCCCTTTCTATAGGGAAACCACCCCAAGAAGCTTCTGGAGCTTATAGAGAAAAGAAAAACTGCACTATAGATATATTAGCTTATACCAAGACAATGATATGTTTATGAAATCTATGTGGAAATCATCCAAACATGATGCATGCTTGCAAGCATTCATTTATGTATGAGCTCTATCCCTTAACACAATTGGTTCATAGATGGTTTATTTTTCAATTTAAGTGTCTACTTGCCTCTTCAGGTTGGAGATAAGGTCCAGAAAGGCCAGGTTGTTTGCATCATTGAAGCCATGAAACTGATGAATGAGATTGAAGTGAGTTCATTATGTACCCTTATTTAGTAAACATCTAGTCTTTATTTTTATTTTACTAAGCAACTATTAGTTTCCGGCTGTTGTCTTGGTAAAGAAGCATGGGTTTTGCCAACTTAGAAAGCTGACATCTTTAAGCCTTTTACTTTGCAATTATTTGAATTCGAGTCTTGCATGCATGAATGTGAAGCTAGGAAGAAAATGTTTGCAGGGCCAACCTGTAACAAATAAATATAGTTGGGGTGCAACTTTTGGTAAACATAATTGAAGAGCCAGCTTGTAATATACCAAGTTACAAGGTTTTGTGTGTGGTGGGGGTGGGGGGGGAAGGGTTGCCCTAGTTGGATCCTTCTCTGCATGCATGTGTGTATATGTGTCTATGTATACTACAAACTCGAGCTTAGATGGGGGCTTAAGTTCAAGTTGGTAACTGAATCATAATTCATCATAGCACAGCACTATAAAAAACCATTCTCTGCCTGTAGTACTTTTGAGTTCATGCACAATCGTATTATCTTTGTTCATGATACTAGTAGTTTTAATTTGCATATTTCTTTTTCCTTCAGGCTGATCAGTCAGGAACTGTAGTTGAGGTACTGGTTGAAAATGGGAAACCAGTTAGTTTGGACACGGTACTCTCTATCTATCTATCTATCTATCTATCTATCTATCTATCTATCTATATATATATATGTGTGTGTGTGTGTGTGTGTGTGTGTGGATTCTGTCATTTCTTTATCTTTCCTATTTTTAACATCTTTTTGTTCTTTCCAGCCATTGTTCGTCATTGAGCCATGAAGAAACCAAAGATTTGTGATTTCAAATTTGTGGGGTGAAGTAACTCTTCATTTTCTGAAATTTGGAGTAAAATGTATTTTCTTTTTCCAGTGTTTTTAGTTATAGTTCCCTCATATTGCATTTGCTATATATTAAAGGTCTTTCTTATTTGTCAAAAAAGTCTCCGTAATCGTTAGGGTTTATGAGTTGAAAAAGATATGTTAAATGCCTCTGAAATGTATAAAACTGCATCCAAGCAAAAAGTAGTTTGGGAATCATAGAAGCACTTTATTCATTCACAGGTACTAGAATATGTCAAGAGCGAAAACTGTAGTTACCTTCCTCACTCTCAGAATGTAGGTTGTAACTTGACCATTAACATAAGAACAGCTTTAGGGTTATGTTTTGCGTTGATCTAACAATTGAGTACCATACATTCATGGTATGCATTGAGAGCAATGATGTAAAGACCTTGTTTCCATTAGATCTGGACGGTAATAATTGGGGTAAAGGTTCAAATATCAGTATCACAACGAGTATCAGAAAGTCAATTTGGAATATATATCAGTATACACTTGGAAACACAGTTGTGGTCTAAGATTAGGATCTTGTGGATACATAGGGAAATCCATCAATAAAGCTTATATTGTAAGGCTCAAGTGACTACAAATAACCTATAAAAACATAACCATATTTTAATAGTTCATGTGAAATAATACATTGCATCAATCTATATTTGGTACCAATGTCGTTTCCCTGAGCTGATTTTTGAGAAAACAGTGTTGCATTGGTATGTTGTTTTTTTAAAACATATATATTCTCTTTTGGTTTGGGACCTTTGCTGTTGCTGCTACACAGTTGTTTTTTAATGTCACATCAGCATATTGTTGCTAGCAATAGTAAAAGAAATGAAAAAAAAACCAAAAAAGGATGTTTTCTCAGACCAGACATTTCCTGATTTCTAAGATGTTTGAGAAACATTTTTCAGAAAAACGTGTAACCAGACAGTAGGCTAGATTGAAAAATGGATTTTAGACATGATACCGATCCGATGTCCCATTTTTCAAGAAAATGGCATTGGTTCCAAAGACTGGCTACAAGTATCTGAACTCAGTTGGAAAACCACAAAATGTCGAAAACAATAAAAAACTAACAAGTAAAAATAAATTAGTACACTATTTATACACATGAACCATTAATTTTTTTTTGAAAATACCGTTAATTAATTAGCCATTACAATGGAATATGAATAGTTAGTAAATGATATACTAAATTGTTCAATTGGAATTCAAAAGTTTAACTCGACTTGGTCTTAATTAAATGTAGGACTAATCATGGGCAAGTGCAACTAATAAATTTTAATTTATACTAAAGCAATTATTTTTATTTTGATAAATTACTAAAATTTTAAACTAAAATTTAGATATAAATTGTTGATTTGTTCATTGATTTGATAGACCATCCCTGTATGATTCTTTCCCATCATGAAAATCATGCAAAACGCATATTTATTTATTTTTTTGGTTTTTTTTTTTTCATTTTGACGAAAATCCATCGACTTGTATGAAAAACATCAGTCTCAAAAAGAGACCAGCATATACATTTCAAGAACCCGTTGATGATCCAGTGGCTGAGATGATCACTCAGCATCACTCCAATTAAGGAGGCATGGGATCAAACCTGCGTAGCTGTGGGCTCTTCGTGGCAAGGTCAGTTGACCTCAGTGCACACTGCTCTTTCCTCACTCCTCACCCCCTTGATCCTCCTGTAATGTAATTCATAATACCAATAAAAAAAGCACCCAATCATGTAAATCTACTAAAATTTGAAGGATTAAATGAAAAAAAAAACTTTCCTTGTGTGGAAATTCAGCACCCAAATCCAATTCGGAAAAAAAATCCATAGCTTTATCCCCAAAAGAATGATAGGTCCTTGATTGCTTTGGTAGGAACTTTAACCAAGTTTCAGTCCAAATGGACAAAGTTGGTAGGTTGTACCGTAATACTTGCATCTTTTGGATTTGAGATTTATTTGCAATATGTACCAAAACCAGTATACATGGATATGATGTTGTTTATTGGTTGATACTCTATTAGGGTTTGATACTCTTGAATATGGGAGAATAACACAAACTGAGCCAGTTGTGTAAAGACATCACTACAGGGGATTAGGGGAAGTGCGAAATGACCTCAAGAAATCATACAAAGGGCAGGAAATTGAAACATATTGTATATAAGCGACGGGAATCAGGAGGAAAATGTTAGGGAACACACTAATTGCACATCCCTCGTTACCCTAGATTTGGTCGAAGCAATTTCGTTCCATAACCGAGTTGGAAGTGATACAAACCCTGATCAAGGAATTTTGGTCATTGGAGGGAGGGCGTCTGAGGTGGTATGGAAACATATGGAAGGCTCAAGGCTGGAAGCAACTGCTCTTTTTGAAAGAGGGAATCCCCTCCGTTCTACACGGTAGATAAGGCTGCGCCGCGTCTCGGGTCTCCCATGTCTGCAAAAATTTTAAAATTTTCATTTTTCAATGCAACATAAATAATATGATTTAAATATCCAGCTGCACATCAGAAACATTGCACATTGCTTTTAAAATTTTCATGTTTCAGATACAGTTAAATGCACGTGGCAGCAAATCAGCAGTAGGGCTGTTCATAACAAGACCTAAACCGACCAACCCAGTCCGATCCAACCCGAGTTGTTTGGTTTTTCTTCAGCACCAGTTGGTTTTGGATTACAAAAAAAATAAACCAATGATTTGATTCAGTTTCGATTTTCATGTGTAAAAACCGAAACCAAACGACTTATTATATATATATACATGATATATTTCAGTTTTACTATATATATATATATTTCAGTTTTAATATATATTTCAGATATATATTTGTGAAAATATGTATATTATATATAAAATTTCTGATATATAAAATCAGTTTTAATCCATCAAATCATTTTTAATTTCCAGACATCCAGTCTTTGCTTTCTTAGACTTGAATCCTTTACCATTCACACCGAAAGAATCATTTACAAAATCGATCCAAACCGATTCAAACCGACCAAGTCGGGTTGGTTGGAAAAATGCCAATAAACTGACCCAACCCGACCTGTGAACAGCCCTAACCAGCAGAGAGAGAGGCCGAAAGGTTGTCAGTAATGTTTCATTGTTTGTCCTTGCAAAAGTTGACGGTTCAAAGAGCTAAAAACAAATTTCCAAACGTTAAGAAAGAAAGAATCACAAACAAACAAGCATCCCATGAAATTTGTTCCGGCCTGAGAATTCAGAAAGTGCGAGAAACCAAAGGTATTATAAACATGAAAATCAAATTTCATTAAAGAAAATGGGATTCCAGTTGGTACAATGCTTTTCAGCTAGTTAAAATATTCCTACAGATACAGAAATTACTTCCCTCTAACCAGAGCCAACAAATCTGGTGGCTCGCTATATTTCATTTCAGTTTCCCTCAATCCTTCTATTCTCCAATTTCTTTTTTTTTTTTTATATCTCAATTTTCTTGTCAACTTTTTTCTTTTTTCAGTTTCCCTAGCTCCATGCTACATAATATACACGTCAGTTAACAATTATACTTACAAGTTACAACTACAACCTTTGCCTGCCTCTACTGCTATAGCCTTTCCTGCCGCTATTGTTTATCCTCGTTGGCCCACCTATCCAGTCTTCATCGTCTACATAATCATCCTCATAATCAACACCTGTCTCGCGTCCAGATCTCCCCCCTCTAGAATTTCTGGGAGGGGGCCGCTTCCGCTTGATACTAGCTGTATAGACAGCGTAGTCAACCGTATCTTCCTTCAATGCAGCCTTGAATTCCTGCACCACGGATGCGACAACATAAGGAACATTCTCCCACAAGGGCCAATGGGTCTGATTGATCTGAACCTAACCGACCCAATCATATAGGGTCTGGATTGCCATTGTGTCCTGATTACAATTGGTTCATGCTCAGTTTCGTTGTTCCAAACCAATTAAGACCTAAACCTATTATATATGATTATATATGTATATTGACATTACAAAGATACCCCAGTCTAATTTAATATGATTATATTCTGATGTCCAAATGTGTCGATTTAACAAATAAGTAGGTTCATTGTCAAATTATAGGTTAAAAGTAAGCAATTATAATTGGGTCTTACCATGTCAGCCCAGATTACAAACCCTCTAGGAACTGGTTTTGCACGTTTACTTATTTGGTTGGGTCTGGGTCTACCCTAACCTGGACCCAACCTGACCCATTGACAGCACCACTGAGGATGGTGGACCTCATTCCAGATATAACGTTTTATCATAATCACTGATCTTTCTTTTCGGTAGTCATAATCACAGATCAGGTTTGGTCATATGGTTTGTAATTTAGCCAAGTATTGTCTAGATAATTGTAACCAGAATGTGTAAAGCTTTGAACATCTCTGTAACCAATAGAAGAATGAAAATGTCTCCAACAAGCCTACCTTTTTTATACGAACCTACTAAAAAAAGCTCCTTTTGGTGCTCACTTTTCGACCAGACAAAGAATGTAACTATGGTGCATACAGAATAGGAAAAAATTTAAATAAATAGACATCTACCTGGTATCTTTCAACCATTTCTTTACAAGAAGTTGGCAAACTACTGCATGTTTCACTGACGTTGAAGGGAATGCTCTGCTTGGAAAGAACCTCCGCTTGCTTTACAGGATCGTTTGGAGAAAATGCCTGACAAAAGCTTGACAAGTTAATTTGGAGTAAATATACGACAGAAAAAAAGTTGGTTTAGATGTGGAACTTGTTGCAAAATGCTAACACTGTGAAAGGAATTTCCATATATTTTTAAATTTCCCTTACTTGACATCGTGCATCATTTAGGCTATACACAATCTTCAAATGTCGCTTTAGCTTTAAAAGGAGCTGCAAAGCAGTTGCAGCTTGACAAGCAACTTGACAATCCACCTGTGTGAGAACCAACAATGTCAATCGATTTAGAAATTCTCCTTAGAATACTTTCTGAAGCAAAAGCAATTCTTTTGGACCAAATCCTTTCAGTGTGTTGGTGTCTGGGACAACTAACTCCCCTCTGCCCCATAGATTTTGTTTTCCGCAGTCCCCTCAAGAATCTACTTTTTTGTGTGGGAGGCCTACTGTGGCAGCATCGGTACTTGTAATATGATCTTAAGAAAGAGAAAGGGACACCTTTATGTTGCTCCTCACATTTATGTTATGTGAATGAAAGATGGGGAGTCATGTGGCCACTTTCTTATAAATTGTGTAGTCAGAAGCCTATGACAATTCTTTTTGGACATCTTCTACAGAGGTAGCTTCCACCGGGTTCCTCCCAACTTAGTGTCTGAATTCCTTTCGCAATGGCCTGGGTGTACCTTGAGTAAAAGAGGTGCTCTTTATGGGAAGGCAATTTTCCATGCGGCGTGGTGGTGCATTTGGGAGGAGCGTAATAGAAGAATCTTTGAAGAAAAGTGCTCCTCCATGGAAGAGTTAAAGGAAAGGGTGATTTTCCAGATCAACTCGTGGCTGAAGGTATCTAGTTGTTTTAGAGGCATATCTATGGGAGACTTGGAAATCTGGGGCTGGTTCTGAGTTCTTCATGTCATGAAATAGTTCACTCTGCTCCTGTGGTTCCCAGACCTTCTACTGAATTCATTCTCCAGTTTGATGGCAGTTAGTCACAGAGGTCAGGCAGGGATACGTGGCAGAATTCTTACCTCCTTAGGTATTCAAGTTTGGGCCTACAGTGGACCCATTGGGAAGGCTGAAGTTGTTGAAGCTGGGGTGCAGGCCTTGCTAGTGGGGCTGAGGTATGTATTGTCCCTGAATATTTCTTCAGTGGTGGTGGAAGGAGACTCAAAGGTGATTATTAATGGGAAGCTAAACCAGCAGGAGGGGCAATGGAGATTTCTCCCACCAGTTCAATGAAATCAGGGTTATTCAATCTCAGTTAGCCTGTGATTTCAGGTGGATTCCGAGAGAGTTAAACTCAGTGGCAGATGCTCTAGCTAAATCTGGGGTGGGCAGGGACTTTTTGTATAGTGATATCGAGCTTCGTGATTCCTCTTTAATTGGCAGGGAAGGTTTTTTTGGTTTTTGTTTCCTTCTTGAGCGGTTCTGGTATGATGTCTTTCTTATACATCCTGTATACCCTTCCCTCTTTTTGTTAATGAAAGTTACCTTTTCTAAAAAATATATAGAAAAGAACTATAAGCAATAAAATGTAACTCAAGAAAAAACATGAAATGCCAAAAAATGGAGCAGATTCAAACAAAAAGGGAAAATGCACTAAGCTGTAGAGCTCAAAATTGAACACATGATGACATTACGCTATGTTTGGTTTGACAGAAAATTGGGGGGNGGGGGGCTTAAGGAATTTTGTGAAAAACTTATTAAGAACTTTTCCCTCAACTTTCTGTTTCTCTCTTGTTTTCTGTCAAACGAAACACAGCCTTGAGGAAAAACCATGGGGATCTGGGTTGAAAGCTTTAGATAAGACGTTTCAATTTGACTATACCTGAAGTTTTTGCAGATTTTCTATGGACATGCTACATGAAGAATCATTTGAGGTCACATAAACCACCTTTGCATCATTAGACATCATAGGATCATACATGGGGTGAACAACTGGCTCCTGTTGAATTACCCCATTTTCATAAGGAATCTTATTAGAATCTAATTGCAGCAACTGTGAACACAAGGCTTTCATATGTGCTTCAAGTGCTCCAGCTCTGACTTGAATTATTCGATTTATGGTGTAGATCAAGTAAAGAGGCTCGTCAGGCATTGTGAATGGGAGAGATGCAAGTATCTCTGTGCAGTACCTGAAAACAAAAAATAAAAATAAAAATAATTAAATAGATGGATAAATGAAATGAATAAGAAAGAAAGAGAAATTGAGTTTAAAATTTAAGCTATTTTCAACGGAAGAAATATAGGCATCAATTGCAGTACTCACATAAGAAAGGGAATCAATTGAAGGTTCCAACTTGGAGAATCAAATTTTCGTACTACAGAAAACATAAATTTGTTCCTTGAAACACGGTTTCCACGAATAAGCCTGTAGATTCTTGAAACTCCAAGCCTTGCGTAGGTAAAAGAGCTACTTTCAGATCTCCCTTTCATATTTGTAGAAACCTTGTTTTGGTTGGAACATTCAGAAGAACTGCTACTCATGGACTGAATAAAATTGAATGACATCTGAAGACCATCACCCAAACGGCTTTCAAAAAATGCAGGATACCTGCACCCAAAAAATTGTTAAGTTAAATAGATAGATCCATGTAATTACGTATTACAGAAGTTCTAGTAGGCATTAGCAGATTCATACTTCTCATTCATGTTCATTAGCAAATGATGTGCCAACTTTGAGTTCACTTCCTGCAGATCTGTTTCAAGTGCTATAAGGTACGGAACACAAGTAATTGGGTGAACCAAACCTTGACGTAGAACAACCTCCACAATCTGCATCAAAAAATGGCAAGAAATAAAAGTGAACACCAACTGCGGACAGGGGAATCCAATGATAACACATGGAACTCATGGATGCAGGTATCATAACCTCCAGTCCACAGATCCCCACCTTAAGGGCAGATTGGCGAACTCGTTCATTCACATCCAAACATCTTTCCAAGATACCATCCCAATACAATTGAACTATCCCCCCACAAATGTTAGTATCGCCTGCACCTGCAGCAACAGGGACGCTATGTCCACTTCCTTCAGGATGATTTACTGCATTACTGGCAACCTTATCTGTTCCCATTTGGCTTTCGGCATCAAGAAGATATTCGTACATGTTTTGCAATGATTGCATCTGGTCAACAGAAAGTTTCAGCACATATATTGAAGTGGATACCAGCATGTAAAAAGAATGAAAATTGTACCTTGAGTCGAACATCACAACCAGATGCAAATGTTGCTCCAATTATTTTCCCTACATCCTCTTCCAACATATACTCAGGCCTAGCAATCAAAACATATCCCAGTGCCTAGAAAAATAGGATAAATACATAAGGTGTCTTCCAATTTGATATCAATCTTTGAGAGAGATCAACATATATGGAAGTAGACACACACCTGTAAGGCTCGTACTTTTATGACAAAATCATCCAAAGAGAGGTATTTTTTAAGCAGTTTGAGGCTCTGAACAACATCTACATTTCTGCTATCCGAGGTGATCAGCAACTCGTTACCATACCGGACTAACAAACCAAGACAAAAAAGAGAGCGCCCCACTTGCTGAAATTTACAGAGGAATCAGACTTCTCTGACATTTTTATTTGACAAGCACAAAACAAAGAAAAGCAGCTAACAAATAGATTTTCCTTTTGTGCATCCCTAGAAAATTGACAACTTTTTGAAACACATATTAGCTTTTCAGGACATAAATATAGGGGTGATCATGGGTCGGACCAGGCTGGGTTTAGCACCAGTAATAAGGGCTTTAGTGTAGGCCCAGGTCTGGTCAAGCCCACACCCCGGGCCTAAATTACAAGCCCGGGCCCAGCCCTACACAGGCCCAGACTGGGCTTACAAGCTTTCTGGGCCTAAAGAAAAAAATAATTATTTAAAAAATTTTAAATTAAATAATATATAATACAAGAAGAAAAAAAACAAAAAATAAATAAAGGAATGGACCTCATTTAATTCCTAAACTTGGTTTAGCTTGGCTTACCTATCCTTTCATAGAAAAAGGCAAGGCCTTCATTCTAGCAATGGCAATGGGGTGGGTTCAGGAAGGGATTTTTAAATTCTTGACCCTAACCACCTCCCTAGACCTCCTAACCCATACCCTCCCCAAAACCCATAGCAGAACCACTCCCCACACATGAAAATGCAAAACCCTCCCTGCATTTGAGGGTGGGATGGGTTGGGTCTAGAACCATATCCAATTTCCGATTATATCCTGTTATACATAAGCAATAACCAAGTAAAATAACATGAACAAGCATCAAAATTTCTTATTATTTGATTAAAACATGTAAAAAACACAAGTTACCAATTATCCATCACATAAAATTCAAAATATTTTTAAATTCAACACCTAATACATAAATATACATGCCTTGCAACAATATGTGGGTTGGGGAGGGTTGGGTTTAGCCTAATAATACCATACCCTACCTGTACCTGTATGGGTTGTAAAATCCCCAAACCCGTACCCGCTACAAAATCTGTTTTATAAGCAAAAAACCCACCCCATTGAGACGGGTAGGGGAAGGCACCCATCGGGTAGGGTAGAAATTTCCATCTCTACATCATTCTCATTACTGAGCAATGAGGGACATGGAACAGCATTAAATAGTGAGTGTTACCATAGAGTTTGTCCCAAGTCCCACATTGCTCAAGAATGGGAATGAATGCCTTGGTATCATCTATAAAAGGTCTGGCCTAGGAGGACAACTGTCAAACTTGAGTTGACTCATGTGTTGGCACATGCCAATTCATGAATATTTGTGTAAAAAAAATTTATATTTTATATAAAAAAGTAAATATTTAATATAAAATAAAAACACTTGAATATATATATATAACATATAAAATATATAATATTAAGAATATTTATTATATATTTAAGAATATATATAATACTATATTGCAGGCTGGGGTGAGCTTGAAGTGTTGGGCCCAAGTCCCGCCCAGGATTTTCTGGGCTTAATGCAGGCCCAGGCCAGGCCAGGCCAAGAATGATCACCCTTACATATATATTTTGCTACTGTGACAAATTAAAAAGGATTAGTACCCATGAGACAACAAAACAAATTGTAATGACACACAAGCTCAAACACTTGAACAATTAATTCATCAGTCCCAACATTTTGAACTGAAAAATTGAAGGTACATATAACTTAGTTTAATAAGAACAATCAGACTGTTCTGAATTACAGAGCAATTGAAAAGCCAAGGCATGAGGGTCAAGGACAAGGTATTGCAGAGCATGTTTACTTTTGCTATCAAGTGGTCAATATTGGGGAAAGAAATGATTGCATTATTGGAAGATATCCATGCTGTGTGTGTGTGTGTGTGTCACAAAAAGGATATGTAATGTTATCACTCTAATAAAACACAGGATTAGCCCCTAGTGTGCTTTCACAAGATAAGTAATGTACTCTACTATGGAAACAAGCTAAACTACTGTTTTTTCTCTCTTTTATTAAAAGAATCATTAGGTGACACCTAGGCAGGCACTTACCCCCTAAGCAACAAGGCACTTACCCTGTTAGACAACTATGTAGTCAAGGTTCTCAATTTGATCCTCCAATGATTTGCATATTATGCATATATACTGTCACTAACATTTAAAGGAGTGTCTTTATATAAAAGAATCAATGTTCTGAAATTTGTAATCGTATCATAAATCATAGAGAAAGTTGAATTGAATCAAATCGTGAATTGAATAGTAAACTGTAAGATTATTTCTATTTCTTACAAATTTGTCAAAAAAAAATGTAGATATTCTAAGAGGTTAAATGTGTGTGTATATATATATATGTGTGTGTATATACCATATATGTACCTAAAGCAATAGAACTTACCACTTCTACAATGCAACTCTAAGATGATATTGATATAATCAAGTTTGACTTGTAACTTTGTAAGTGAAATGATCCACATACAATGACTATATTTGGTGGAAAATAATCACAATGTATGATCTTAACTAACATAATAAATTTGCTTCTAATTAGATCTTTAAAACAAGCTACCCTTAACAAAACTAAATATAAACAAAACAAAATTACAAAGTGGATAAGTCATTCTTAATTGAATTGATTTGAATAACAATGAAAATCACAGGAACTGTATAAATCGTAAGATTTATAAATCAAATCATAGGATTCAAAAACAAATTGTAAGATTTTTGTAGAAAGGATTTAAACATAAGATTCCAATTGAAACCCTTGGGATTCATGGCTCAAATTGTGAATCGTGTTGTAAATTGTAAAATTTTAACAACATTGAAAAGAATAATAAGCACATATAGTACTGATTGAAATAACAGGAGATGAAGATTGGACAAGCGGGTTTTTGTAAAATTCCAGATGTATTTTAGCATTTTCTGTCATTGACACATGCTCCTATGTTCTCATAAACTCATGAAAAATTCCAGATAATTTTATCAGTTTTTTTAAAAAGAGTTGAAATAGGAGGAAGATCATTTTGTTGCCACTTTTTACTAAATAAATGCCAAACCCAATTATTTTCCTTTAAAGGTCTACCCTGGAATAAAACCCTCAAGGACTCTAAATGGGATAATCAATCTGCTGCAATTGGAACAGTTTTTAATTTTTTTATCAGAAACGATCAAGGCATTTCATTAACTTGTAAGAGAACGATTTACAAATTTACAATTTCAGCTATTTTGTCTTAGGCTGGCGTTCAAATTGGAATGATTTTTATCCAATAATGACATGCAGCTCTGCAGTATGACCAAACTCATAAGCACATAATTAGATAGAATCTTTGAAATTGTTTAGCAACAATGATTTAGTACCAAACAACTTCAATACAATCAAGACTTTATCCTGAACATGCCACACATTAAAGAGGAAGAAAGAAATAGAAACAAGCAGGTAAGCACATATTAGCCTGCTACTTTACAAGGCATGATATTCAATCATGTAAATGTATAACCTGCTTGTTGTCAGTTCCAAGGGCCTCCAAACGTTTGAAGAAAACCTGAATAAGATATTCAACCAATGTTGCATCTTTTCCAGCTACTTTACTCAGTGAGCAAAGACACCTGAAGTTAAAAAGGTAAATCAGCTTGCAATAGTCTTCATAGCCCAAGTAAATGGTGTCTTTCACTTTAATAAAAAAATGATCAGTTGTGACTTTGACCAAGGTCATAATGAATAATATGCATTACATAAGCACATTTGTGATTAGACATTACCAAAATATTGATCTAAATGGTCTAACCAATTAAACAATTCAAAATGATGATAGAGCATGTAAAATCCACTCATCTGATCAAAACAAGTAATCAGAAGCTTTGTCCCAACTATATGTAGTCAGCTACTTGAATCCAGTTTTGCCAGTTTGTTCAGTGCAATGCCATATCCATCATTAAGTTATGGGCACCTAACTTTTTCTTATTACTTTCCACCCAAGTCCTTTATGGTCTGCCTATAGTTCTACTAGCCCCTTCAACTTATAATAGATCACTTATTCTAACAGGTGCGCTAGATTGGTACTTATCAACAAAATAAAAATGGTGTTCTAGATGGTCTCCATGTGACCAAACCATCTCAATCTACTTTTTCTCATTGTATCACCTATTGGAGCTACTCCTACGTTCCTTTATATGATTTCATTTCAAACCCTGTCCTTTCTAGTTTTACCACTCATCAATCTAAGCATTCATATTTCTGCCACACTCATTTCTTGGACATGTTTCAAACTATCCAATACTTCGCACCATACAACATAGCTGATCTTGCAACTATTTTAGAGAATTTTCTTTTAGCCAAATGGTATTCATCTATCACAAATGACTCCAAATTCATCCCCCCATTTTTGCCCGTCCAGCTCTAATTCTATGGACAACATTCTCCTCAATCTCTCCTTTGTCATTAACTGTTGAACCAATGTATTGGAAGAGGTCAAATTAAGTTATCTATTAGTCTCCAATCCTATGTGTACCCTAGCTTGCACTCCTATTATTACTAAATTTACTTAGCATATATTTTGCTTTAGTCCTTTATTTTAAAACATCTTATTTTTAACGCAGTTGTCCACAAACCTCATTTTTGTCATCAGCAAACATCAGGCACCATGGAGCCTCCACTTGAATATTTTTAGTCAGTTCATATATATATATACCTGTAGATTTATTAACACCAGTGCTTTTTTTTTTAATAATTGGACTTCTATAACCAATAATAAATCCATGAGATTAAATAAGCAGAATAAAGAGAAGAGTAGGGGTGCAACTTGGGTTGAGGATTTGCCAAAATTTGAAAGGGCCCGGCCTGAAAGCCAAGGCCTGATAAAGTGTAAATTCTTCAATTAAGGTGCCCAACTTGCATCCCTTGAAAAGAGCAAGAGCAGGCTAAGGACAGCTAACCCTATCCAAACAAACAGCACACCTCATCAAGAAGCAACCAAAGGTGTAAAATTATAGCTCAGGATGGTACTTGGCACCCGTAAGATTTGGGAAACCTACAAGGATTGGCAAGAACTCTAATGTTAAGGAAAAATGTTGCCAAGGGAGACTCAAAGGTACAAATTACCTAGCTGAAATACAACAAACAAGGATCTTGGAGATACAGGTATTACATGAAATAATTAATAACTGTAGCAGCAAAATTGAAACCAAGCTTCCAGTGAACTGTTAAGTCAAACATTTTGGCTGATGCCATGGATGGGAAAGGGGTAAATAGGGAACAATTATATTTGGGCACTTTGTAATGGGGTCTGGCAATGCAAAGGCAAGGGAAAGTGAAACTCGCTAGACTCACTAAAATGGTGCTTTGATAGATCATGTATTATACATAACTAATTCATTCTTTTCTACCAATTAATAAAATGTCTGCCCTCCATGTAAGGCCCCAATACAAATCCCCATTGATTTTTTTTATTATTATTTGATAAGGATAAATTTAAGCAAATGCCTGATTCATTACCCCTCTCCCAAGCACTAACTGCATAGGAGGGAGACCATCAGATGCATGTGGGAGAGTGGAGAAAGATCTCTCTCTCTCTCTCTCTCTCTCTCTCTCTCTCATAGCACCTATTTGGAGGGATTAATTAAAACATAAGATCAAGTCATGGATATGGATCAAGAAAAGAAAAAAAAAGAATAAAAATAGGGAGGGCAATAAATTACTTGATGCAAGCATGAACTACTGTCAAGAAAGAATGCCGAACAATCATGTGCTTAAGATCTTGTTCAAGTTCTTCAATAACACTGTGAGGAAGCTTTCGGAGCAAAGGAAGAACAGCATCAATTACAAAGATTATACTTTCCAACAATTGTGCTACTGCTCGATTATCAACCTGCAAACAAGTAAAAGCTATCTACATTAACTCTCTATTCTGTTTTTAGAATGGGGGTGAGCGAGGGAGATTCAGAATATCCATAGCAATGCAACATGGAAACATTCTGAGGTTATTACAGAAACTTTTTGTACATTTCCAATTATAAGTTCACAAGTGGAAGAGATAAATCTTACTTCGAAGCAGTATAACATTCAGGCATCTAATAATTACCCGATATGTTCATGAACAATAAAATTTTACTAGAAAATATTGGTCACAAAGAAGAATTACTTCTAAACCAGGAAAAAGCTAAGTAGGAACATCTGAGCTCACATTGGTATTAGTTGCTATCATGAAAGAACAAAACAAAACCATGTCAAACCCTGGGAAAAAAAAAGTTCTCTCATGCATTCTACAACACCGGGTTTAATCTTTAATCACACAAAGGAATCTTCCAAAATCCTTGAATACCCATTTTATCTTTTTTTTTTTATTTTGAAAGATGGAAACAGTATTGTATTAAGTATTAATAATCAAGAGTAGAAGAGAGACCTAACCAACAGCTATACAAAATGGGGCCAATGAAAGAGCTCAAGTATAAGATAATCATTAGTTCTTAGGTACTAAATAACAGAAATCACAAAATCATTATCCACAATAATTCAAGACCAGTAATTGTGAAAATGAGGTAGATTGAATCTTGAGAGCTCCTTGAAATGCTTTAGACCAAAAAACCTAAAAGACTTTCCACATGCCAAATGTATCATTGTTATTGGGCATCATAGCTTAAAAACATTATTTTTTGATAAATTAGCTTAAAAACATTGTTACTAAGACACTAACAAACTAGAAAATGAATTTGAAATTACTAAATACTAAAATCTAACACAACAAAAAAATTATGAAATTGCCATCAGGTAAGGAATTGAGAAAACTGATTTATTTCTTCTTTCCTTCCTTTTTACCTACACCAAACATGATCCTTTGTTGGAGGCACATGGTCATGGTGCTCTTCTTTTCCCTTTATTTGGGAGGGGTTGGTGATAATACATACAGATGTTCCACATAGATCACATAACATAAACCACTTATCATGGACAAAAATGTATCCCTTCTTGAGAGAGAAGGGAAACATCAACCATTCACAAGGAAAACATACACAAAGGGGAGAAAGCTTTCAAACCATAAGTATTCAAATCAAACAGATGTGAATCAGTCCTCCAAATCTGATATTAGATTCTGATTACAGCAACAAAAAGGAAGGAAGACAGAGAGATACAGCAGAAGAGAAGAAGTAGGGCTGTTCACAAAATTGTAAAAACCGATCAAACCGACTGAACCAATCCGATTCAACCCAATTTATTCGGTTCTCAAAAACAATCAGTCGGTTTCGGTTTGAAAACTTCAGAACCGGATCATTCGGTTTGGTTTTGATCTATGATTTTATACACCAAATCGAAACCGATCCGAACCGATGTAAGTATAAAAGCTTCAAATTATGTACAATTTTGTCTTTATTTGTGTCAGGTGTCAGAAAAATCAATTAGTTTTCTTTTGTTTTTGGTCACTCATCTCCCTCTCCCAATCCAATAAAAGTTGACGTCAAGTCAGTCCCTCAATCAAGTTACTTCTATTGTTTAACTTTTTATTTGATTATTTCTTTCTTTTGCATAAAATAGTGAAACTTTTCACATAACGAATCCCATCTTTTTATTGAAAAGTGTGTGATCTGTAAAAGATGACAGCTTTTGGTCCAAAATATCATCATACAAAAGGAACCCGATTAAATGCATGCAAGGGCAATCAAAAGTCACTTCGGTTCGGTTTATTTCAAACCGACATTAATTAAAACCAAATTCCAAAGTCGGTTTTTCTCTCATATCGGTCGGTTTCAGTTGTTATTAAAATTAACCCGACAAATTTGATTTGGTTGGTAAAGTTAACTAAAACCGATCCGAACCGACCTGTGAACAGCCCTAAGAAGAAGAAGAAGAGAGTTCGATGGATCCCTCTCTCCCCTCACTAATCTTTTATTAATCTGATCTAATAAAGGTTAATTACACGTGTGCCCTAAAGTGGGTGGCCAGCTCAGCAATAACTTGATATTAAAAAAAGGTTAAGAGACCATAAAGAAAAGGCCCAGTAACACAAAAAAAAGAACACTACTTGACAGAAAACAAGCACTAGGGCCTATTCAGCCCAGTCTCTCTACACAAACCTTTAGCTGAGAGCTGCAATGGTTATAACCATAATAAATATGAACCAAAATACCAAAGATAAACAAATTTCACTAAATGTCGAGGAGAACGAATTCACACAAGATACTGAAACAAACCTTGGTCTTAAGATATGGCTGGAGAGTAACTACAAACTGGGATGGATCTGTAGAAGGTGCACAGAGCTTTGGATCCACTACACAAAATGCATGCATAACTAACATATAAGAAAGTGAGCCCACCTCCCCTTCTGCATTATTTGTTTCCTCTACCTACAAACAAAAACAAAGAAAAAATCTTTACCCAAAAAAATTAAAATGCAAGTTATACAGCATTACTGGTTAAATAACTTGAAAAAGATACCTGCAATATCCTCTCCAATAAGCACTTGCACATTAATTCACATCGTTTACGTACTGATGCAAGTGAGACAGCATTGATTCCAATAGCTTTAGCTGACTGTGGGAGAAAATCAAGTGCCAAGTTGCGTCTTATAACCGTTACAAGAGGTTGATGGTTTGGCATCCTCCTTAACATCTCAACAATCTGCTCAGTTTTTTTGGCTACTTCCAATGGAATAGAGCTACCATCTCCAACAAACTGAGTCTGGATGCCAGAAGGTTCTTCAAACCAGAACTCATAAAATGTTTTGCAGACAAGATCCTGTGAAAAATAACATGGTTAATAAAAAGAATATTAACCAGGCAAAAACAAGTTTGCAGCCAATTTACATCTAAGAACATGTACACAAATGGAATATTTAGTAAAAATATTAGAAAGGACAGGATCAGAAATGAAATCATTCTAAGGAGCCTAGGAGTAGCTCCAACACAAGATAAAGTGAGAGAAAGTAAACTAAGATGGTATGGTCACAGGCTGAGAAGACCATCCACAGCATCCATAAAAAGAAGTGATTTTTTACAAGTTGAAGGAGCTAGGGTTGCAGACTGAAAAGGACATAGGTTCAAGTAGTAAGAAATGATTTAAGCGCTCAAAATTTAACAATGGATACAGCACTGAACAGAACAAAATGGTCAAATAAATGAGATGCCTAAGGATGGCTACCGGAGAAAGATCTCATCATATGAGATGATAACAAGAAGAAACTTATACAAGATCCACTAGCTAAGAGAACAAAGATTACATGTCACAGATTGCACATTAAGGAACTGCGTTATTCTCACAAGCTTACATTTACCAAAATTTAGGAGAATTACCATAAAAATAGCAGGTAGTAATACAGGAAAACCTGATACAATCACGGAAAGGAATTTGATTTGAAGAATGAACTTTTCTTTCAATGAATTGTGTCACCAGAGCTTTTGGTCCTGTATCTTTTCTCCCTATTCTCAGGTAACCCACTATCACTCATCTAATTCTTTTGTATTAGTTCACCTCTTCTCTTTAACACGTCAACTACTTTTCCTTCTTTTTAATCAGTAAAAAGTACCTGTATTGAAAAAAATAGGAGACATGCAATATAGGGGTAAACAAAGCTTGAAACTTACACAATTCTGGTGGATATGATCCCCAGTTCAGTTCCTGCCTTTTTACTCCCTTTCTAGGAGGAGCAACCAGTAGAATATTTGCAAATCTTAGCACCCACTTAAATAAAGCTTTCTCTGCTGACTCGAACACAAAGTTTATTGCATTTGAAGCCTCTGTACACCCATCAAATTCCCCATCCATCCAAGAAATTTTTTTGTGAATCTCCCTCACCTCAAGATTCAAAAAAAAAAACTCAGAAGCAGGCCCTCTCTCTCTACACAGACTTTCTCAGCTCTCAGCAAAGAACAAGGTAGAAGGAGCTTGCTCCAGGTATCCCTATTTTAGGAGTTGACAGTTGTATTAATTTTATGTTGATTAAGTTACCATTTCCAATAAAAAAAATTGTAATTTTGTTGTAAATCATAGTAAGTTGAAAGGAATTGATTCATGAATCATCCATAAATCTTACAATTATTTCTCTTTTTTAGACTTGTTGAAATAAAAGTAAATATACTAAAAATCTATCCACCTATCTATATAGATAGGTATATAGATAGATAATGAATTTACCCTATTTTTAATCCATGTCTTGGAAACAGCCTCTCTGTATGTGCAAGGGTAAGAATGTGTGTATCTATCCTTCCCCAGACCAACATTGGCAGAAGCCCCGTGCACTAGGCAGCCCCTTTTTTGTTTACCATATATGTACCTAAGATAATAGAGTCGACAAGTTGTACAGTAGATGCCTAAGACGATATAATCAAGTTCGACTTAAGAGTCAAATAACCCACATAACCTATATATGACAGAAAATAACTCAATATGATTTTTAAAAGGGGAAGTTGGTTTGACACTGTTATTTGAAGACAAGATGTGAGACACAAAAAAGGGACCTATTATCTTAGACACATATCTTACCCTTCCTATCCATTTCAGTTTCCGAGGAGTAACTTAGAGCCAAGTTTGTGGTTATGGATGAAGCTGGTTTGATACAGTTATTTGAGGATGAAAAGTGCGAGACACAAAAAGGGACATTCATTAAGTCAAAACAGAACTTGGGAAAAGAAGATGCTCTTTCAGATGAGGAGAAAACTGAAACGGATGGGAGGGGAGGAACAATTGCAGACAAAGATCAATTGCAGGGTAATGGTGGGAGATGTAATATCAACCCACAGTTACTTGGCAAGACTACAACGTACCCCTAATCCCCAGCTAGAAGTCCAAGAGTTGATTCTAAGGAAACCACTCCCACAACCAAGGTCAATAATTTTCTTCTATCCATTCTCTTCCTACCCAAGGTAATTTGTGCTGTCCTTTGTTTGTTGTTACTAATGCATGTTCTAGTCCTACTGCCTTGTCCATAAGTGAGACCATCCTTGATCCAAAGTCTGGCAATGTGAGTGATTCATCTAAAGAAACAGAGGTGTTGAGTCCGATCGAGGTTAAAGAGGATGATAAGGAAGAAGGAGAAAGATATTAGAGATAATAATGTAGATATTCAAAATCCTCGTAAAGGAGGAATTGGAGAAGGAGCACAACAGGGACAAGGAGGGTGTCACTCCAAATCCAGGGTTGGTGGAGGAAAAAAAGGGCAATGGGGGAAGATTGGAACCAAGAAAGGGTCAAGGAAAAGTAAAAAGAAGGGAAGGAGATAAAAAGGGGTGGGTCAGGAAAAACCTAGTTAACCAAGTAAGAGGACAAGAGGGTCAAACAAGAAAAGAAAGAAAAAATAATAAGTGAAGCGGAGAGGCTTAGGTGTGAAGTGGACTATGACAAAGGTAGTATTGGAAGGAAGGAAAGAAAAAAGTAAGGGGAATAAATTTACAAAGTGTCAGCTCAAAGTTGGCTCACATGAAGATAATAAAAGTTAGAATGTAAGAGATTTGGGAAGCTCAAGAAAAAGGAGAGCAGTCATAGGGATGTTGAGGAAATAGAAGCCAGATATAGTGTTGATTCAAGAATCAAAAGTGCCTGTTGTGAACAAAAGGTGGGCAAGGAGTATTTGCGCTACTAGAGGAATAAGTTAGGCATTTTCATAGTCCTAGGGGTCTTCAGGGAGAACAATCACTTTAAAGAAACATGAAGACATGGAGTGCTTGGAGGAATTGATTGAAAATATCCCGGTCTCAGTTAAATTAAAAAGAAAGGCGAATGGCCTAGTCTGGGTCTTGACTAATGTGCATGGCCCCACTTCCTATAGGAAGTGGGAGGGTTTGTAGGAGGAATTGACAACAATTAGAGGCCTCTACGAGGGTCCATGATGTTCAGGAGGTAATTTTAATGTGATCGGATTCATACATGAAACAAATAATCCTAGCCACAAGATTACTTCTAGTATGAGAAAATTTAATCAGTTTGTAAGTTCTAATGAGATAAGAGAGCTGCTTACCTGCCTCTATTACAAGAAAATTTTTCAAGAGACACCTATCTGTTGCAAACTGGATAGGTGTCTTTTTTTCTTCAGATTGGGAGGAAGCTTGGAGTGGGATGGTAGCTAGAGCTTTACTGAACCTACTTCGGATCAATGTCCAATCAAATTGTCCCAAGACGGAGTAGGAGGAGGCCCATGCCCTTTTAGATTTGAGAATATGTGGTTACTTCATCCCGAGTTAAAAACGAAAGTGAAAAAATGGTGAGAGGAGGATCAGGTGGAGTTTGGATGGAAGGAATATAGATTTTACAAGAAGTTACAGAGGTTGAAAGTTAGGATAAAGATTGGAATAAAGAGATTTTTAGGAGAATAGAGGAAAGAAAGGATCGGATTGCACAAAGGATAGAGGAGTTAGATGAGTTAGAAGGAGATCATTTGGAGGCTAAACAGGAACTGGAAGAGATCTTGAGAAAAAAGGAGATCAATTGGAGGCAGAAACCAAAGGGCGGGTGATGGCAATACAAGTTTTTACCATATGCTAGCAAGTGGAAAAGAAGAAATAATGTTTCCCAATTGATACGAGTGAGCATTTTTTATTGAAACCAAAAAACTGAACCAAAAATTTAAGTTTCAGTTTTTTCAATATCATTAATTTGGTTTTGTAAAAATTCGGTTTCAGTTTTCAGGTTTGGAAATTTGGTTAACCAAAAAAATTGAATTAACCAAAATTTATTATTTATACATAATATATATTATATATTAAAATATATAATATATTATATATTGTATAATATATGCATGAATATTAATATGTTAATGAAATTTGGTTTTAACCTAAATAACCAAAAACCAAACCGAAAATTTTGGTTTTTCATTTAAAACTTCAGTTTTAAAAATTTCAGTTTATTCGATCCAGTCTTTAACAGAATAACCAATTGCTCACCCCTACTAGTTGGAGTGGAATGGACAAGTATCGCTCATCCCTAGGGAGTTGATGGATGCTTTCAAGGAAAAAAAAGAACTTTGAAATCCAAGACATAAAAACAATATTGGAAAGATCCAAGCCCCGAACCATATGGTTTCACGATGGATTTTTATCAAGATTGTTGGTGCTAACCTCTTGAAGGTTTTTGAAGAATTTTTTTCAGAGAGGCAAATTTAGTTCAAGAGCAAATGCTATTTTTATTGCATCCCTAAGGTGGATGCAAATCATCCAAAAGATTTTAGATCCATAAGCCTTCTGGGTAGCTTGTACAAAATCACCTCTAAGGTGTTGGTGGAGAGGATTAGAAGAGTATTCCCTTCCTTGATCTCACCAAACCAAGGTGCCTTTGTCTTTACAAGACAAATAGCTAACCAAGTTCTCATTGCTAATGAATGTGGGGAGTATAAGAAGAGGTGAAAAGAAGGCTTCGTTTGTAAACTGGACATAGAAAAAGTTTATAACATGATGGACTGGGACTTCTTACTAGAGATGTTGAATTCTATGGGCTTTGGAGTGAGATGATGTAAGTTGATAAAAGGATGTTTCCTCCTGTCACTATTCCATCTTGGTAAATGGGGTATCTAGGGACTTCTTTCCAGCTAAAAGAAACCTCCGACAAGGCAATCCTCTTTCTCCTTTCCTCTTTACAAGGGCTGATACTAACAATCTAATTACAGGCTGGAGAGTTGGGAGGGAACATGTGATAGTTACACATTTTCAGTTTGTGGATGGCCTCTCTGTCTTTTGTGAAGGGGAAAGGGAAGAATTGATTAATCTCAAGAAGTTGGTAACACACTTTGAAAGGGTATCTAATCTCGCAGTAGATTAGGGAAAAAGTTATGTAGTCGGGATAAATAAAGAGGGAGAAGAGATAGAAAACCTAGCTAGACTTTTGGGTTGTGAGACAAGGGACAAGCATTACTTTACCTGGGATTACCAATGGGGGGAACCCAAACTTTGAAAGGTTCTAATATCCAGTTCTGGAAAGATTTTCAAAAAGGCTTGCAGGGTGGAAGAGAAACTCTCTCTTTAGGGGGAAGAATAACTTCAAGAAAGTCAACTTTAATTAACCTGCATGTCTACTTCATAGTTGTCAAGGCATCGCCTAGGCACCCTTAGCTGCGCGTCTCACCCAAACACCTTGACTTTTAGCAACTAGGCACCATTCTAGGCAACTAAGCAGCCACCTAGGCAACAAAAATGACAAGGTGAGTGCCTTTTATAATAAGCATTTATGTTGCTGTATCTCATTGATGTATGTGTTAAAAGATTTTATTATATGCTATATATGAAATTAAAAGATCAAAGGGTTTTGAGGAGAGAAATGAAAGATAGAAAGAAAGAGGAAAGAAAGAATAAAATTATAAAGAGGAAAGAGGAAAAAAATAGTGAGGGATTTCCGATAGGAGCCAAGGGATACAAAGAAATATCATCTGGTGCAGTAGGAGGTGGCGTCTAGAGGTAGAGATGGTGATGGTCTAGGTATAAAAAATATCACAATAAGGAACCTAGCATTAATGGGTAAATGGTTATGCAGATTGCCTCTGGAACAAGATAAACTGTGGTATAAAGTGATAGTGATTATTCACAACTTGGCAGACAATGGCTAGGATGTTGCTCTTGACCCTAAGGCTTCTAGGTCATCCCCTTGGAAAGCAATACACGAGATTTTGCCTCCTTTCTACTATTTATAGGTTTGACACTTATGCAAGTAATAAAGTATTTTCTTAGGACTTGGGTTTCAGAAGGGGAACTAGGGATTCGGATCTAAACATCCTTTTTGTCTCTTTTTAATAAATTACAAGGTGTTTACTTGGACCCTCCAAAGTTGGACTCTGGTATTTGGATTTCCTCTCCTCCTGGGTTTTTTCCTTGTGCGTCCTTCTTCAATGCTTTAACTTTGAATTTTGATAGTGTTGGGCAAACATTTCCAGTTAAGGAAGTCGGGGGTAAACCGATTTCTTCTAGGATTAGAGCTTTCTATTGAGAAGCTTTCTTGGGAAGGAAATACACTGGTGATCTCCTTCAAGGAAAGAAGCCATTTTGGTGCTTATCTCCTAATTCGAGTGTTCTTTGTGAAGCTGATGGTGAGTCATGCTAATCACTTATTAGGTTCTTGTTCATTTGTTTCTTCTATTCAGGAATGGTTCTTTTCTTTGTTTGGTAATTGATGGATTCCTTCACCAAATGTTCAAGGCTTCATTGGCTCCACTGTTGGCAGTCGAACAAAGAAGAGGAGGTAGGTTTTGTGGAGATGTACAAGGGCAGCAGTTTGTCGGATAACTTGGGAGGAAAGGAATAACAAATTTTTTTATGACAAGGAAAGGTCTAAAAGGGCATTAATTGAAGTAATCACCACAAGGTTGTTGTAATGGGTGAAGTCTTTGAATCTATTTGAAGATGTTTCCGCAACAGCTTTGCTGAACAACTAGAAAGAAGAGGCCTGATCAGCTCCCAACAAGAGTGTTCTTCATCCATTATGGAATGTTCCAGCTCCTAGGTTCATAAAGCTAAACTTTGATGGTCGTATTGAAGGAAACCCAGGCCCTTCAATCATTGGACATGTGTTTAGGAATGAGGTGGTTGAGATTATTGCTATGTTCTCAGGTCCAATTGGGGAAGGAGACTCTCCCCGAGCTAAAGTCCTAGCTATTTTGGAAGGTGTCAAAAAGGTTAAGGAGCTCAACTTAAAGAGGTTAGTTATTGAGGGAGACTCAAAATTGGTGGTCGTATTGAAGGAAACCCGGGCCCTTCAATCATTGGACAGGTGTTTAGGAATGAGGTGGTTGAGATTATTGCTATGTTCTCAGGTCCAATTGGGGAAGGAGACTCTCCCCGAGCTAAAGTCCTAGCTATTTTGGAAGGTGTCAAAAAGGTTAAGGAGCTCAACTTAAAGAGGTTAGTTATCAAGGGAGACTCAAAATTGGTAATAGACTAGTTGCAAAAAGAAGAGAACAGAATGTAGAGTTACCTAAATGAAAAAAGAATCTTCAAATGGTTGATCCGAGACGTGACAATGAGGTTACAATGGGTAAAGAGGTGCACTAATTCCTTTCCAAATGCACTAGCCAAACAAGGGGTGGGAAGGAATCAATCGTTCTGGCTTACATGTAGTGTTTAATTTTCGGGGGAGTTAAGAAAGCTTATCTCCTTGTCTTTGTACCATAACTCTTTTCTCATTAATGAATTGATTCTGTTACTGATAAAAAAAAAAAAAAAAAAACGTCTTCCTAGGAAGATGTTTGGTTTGGGGATACTCTTTTAAAGATGGATTTCTATCTGTTTATTTCCTTTTCCTAAACAAAGGCAGAGTAATTTCCTCTGTTTTATGGCGATGAAAATTCATGGGATTTGGGTTTGAGGAGAGGATCAAGGCAGTTTGAAAAGGGATTGATGGATGACCTTATATCTCTTCTTAGTATTATGTTTTTGGATCAATCTTGCTTGGAAATTAGAATTTCTTCGGTGTCCCCTTCTGGCTCATTTACTTGTTCCTCCACTGCTCTTCTTCAATCTTCTAACTTAAGGATCCTTTCCAATGAAGGAAGTTTGGTGTAACCCTGTACCCCAAATCTGTTGGGAGGTAGTGCTTCAAAAGATAAACAATTTGGACAATCTTCAAAGAAGATTGCCAAATTGGTATCTATCGACTCATGTTTGTAGTCCATACCCAGGCTGTGTTGAGACAATTACACACCTATTTTTATCTTGACGCTTTTGCTTCTTTTGTTAGAAATTGGTTTTTGTCTCTCTTTGGTTGCAAATGGAATCCTCCTTCAGATGTGGTAGGGCTTTTCTACCCAAGTTTTTTTATACAACCAAAGAAAAAAGGAAGAGTGATGTGGAGAGCTACATGAGCAACTATCATCTGGTCAATCTAGGAAGAAAAAAATAATAGAATTTTTCAAGGGATTGAAAGATCCAAGGAGCAAATCATTAACTACATAACTACTAATGTCATTCATTGGTTGAAATCGATTGTGTTCTTCAAAGACTACTCAATTAAGGACATTTTTGGAGGGTGGCCGGTAGTGGTAAATTCTTCAACTATAAAGAATGTAGTTCAGGTTCAATGGATCCCTTCAACACAACAAAAGGTGAAGTTGAATTTTTTTTTATCAATAACACAATTCATTAATTATCACAATAAGAATTACAAAGAGGAAGACAAACTTTCTTATCTTCCAACTTCAGCTTGAGCCCCAAGAAAGGAAATAAGAGAGAAAGAGAAAAAAGAAAAAAGAAATTTAAATTGCAATTGTGCCCAGAACATTGAATCTCCGTCCACCCCTTGTTTAGTTAGCCCATCAGCAAAAGAATTAGCTAATCTTTTTACCCAACTGATTTTAACTTCCATTTCTCAAATCATCCATATAAATTTCCTCCTCACATTGCTATAACTCCATAAACCACTATCGTCTTTATTCAACTACCCTACCACAACCTCTGAGTCCCCTTCAATTATGAGTTTTCTAACATTCATCTCCCTAGCTTTTTGGACTCCTTCCATAACTGCATGGGTCTTAGCTTTGAGAGAGTCACCCACTCCAATTGGGCTTGAGAACATGGCAGAAACAACCCCATTCTCATCCTTGAAAACACCCCTAATCCCTGATTGTCCAGGGTTCCCATTGCTACTTCCATCAAAGTTTAGTTTTATGAAACCCACAGATGGGGGAGTCCAAGACACACTCATTACTGCTTTAGTCTGGGTACAACTAGCAATCTCACCCCAATTCCTCAGCATGCCATCCACTGTATAATCTGTGAATAGCTCTTGGGATTTCATCCACTGTACAGCCCTTATATGGATCGGAGCCCTCAAATCTTCAGCACCTCTCTCTTCTTCAAAGAAGATCCTGGAGTTTCTTTCTTCCCATAAACACCAGCATACTGCTGCCCCCAGCCCTCTCCACATAGTCCTTCCCCTTTTAATACGACACCTAAAAAAAGGAGCAAAAAGACTTTGCAAATTTGATGGAAGATTCCAAGTATACAAAAAGAGAGAAAGCCCACTCCCAAATAGATTTTGCAAATTGGCAAGACACCAGTAGATGAAAACCAGTCTCCCCTTCAGCTTTACAAAGAACACACCAATGAGGGGACAACCAGATATTGGGTCTCTTCTTTTGGAGCAGATCACCAGTGTTGATTCCTTCCAAAAAGGCTTCCTAGCAAAAACTACCGACCCTAGGAGGAATTGGCCTACACCAAACCTCATTAATAGAGAAGGGGGGGTTATAGAATTGGTGGACTGGCTTAACACTTTAAAGGAGGCACAGGAGAAAGAACTAGTAGGGGTGGGAACTAGATTCTAGAGTCTTCCTTAGCAGGGTCTAAGAAGACTTTATCAAGAAGTTGGAGGAGACTCGAAATACTGTCAAGGTCTGAGTCTCTCACAACCCTTCTCAGACCCAAATTCCAACCAAACCCAAAAATGGAAGAGGAAGGGGTACTGAAAGAGGAAATTGGCTCATTTTTAAAAACAGATAGGGGATACAAAGAAGAAAACTGATCCATTAGAGGGGCATTCCCCACCCAAGTTTGTTCCCAAAATTTTATTGTGTTACCTAAATTCAAATCATACATGATAAAAGGGGAAAAAACTGGTAATAAATCATGAATGGCTTTCCAAGGCGAAGCGCTTGTGGTCCTAGCCCAGATTCCAGCACCCCATCCATTTAGCTCCAGCCCATGTATGCTTACCACTATTTTGATCCAAAATTTCTCCTTCTCTAGTGGGAATCTCCACAACCATTTCCCAGAAGGGTCAAATTCCAATCTCTAAGGTTCCCAAGCCCTAAACCACCACTGTTTTTACTCCTGGTTTCCACCTTCCAGCGTACCCTATGGTCCCTCTTCTCCTCTCTTGGCTCCCAAAGGAAATCTCTCATCGTCTTTTCCAATTTGTTAGAAACCTTAACTGGGATTTTGAACACTAAAAGGAAATAAATGCTTAAATTTGCTACAGTAGCCTTAATCAGTGTCATTCTACCTCCAAGAGAAAAGTAATTCTTTTTCCAAGAGACAAGTCTCTTCTCGAATCTTTCCACCACGGGATTCCAGAAACTCTTCCTCTTTGGATTGTCACCCAATAGCAACCCCAGTAGTTCAATGGCCATCTTGAGACCTAGCACTTCTACACTCTCCCTAATTTCTCCCTCCTCCAAATTCACACCCACTACACAACTTTTCTCAAAGTTCATCTTCAATCTTGGCATTTGTTCAAAAAGTAGTATCACCAATTTCATGTTTCGAATATACTCCAAGTTTCCTCCTTCACAGAACAAAATCATGTCATCTGCAAACCATAAATGGGTGAAGGGGGGGTTCCTCTCCTTCCAACTCTCCATCCTCTAATGAGACCCCTAGAGTCTACTCTGTGAATCAATCTCCCCAAAACATCAGCAATCAGTGTGAACAAGAAGGGAGATAAGGGGTCCCCTTGTCTTATACCCCTAATGGCTGGAGAGAAATCTACCATTGTCCCATTCACTAGTACAGAATAATGACAATTCCGAACACACCCCATAATCCATTTGCACCATCTAGCCCCAAATCCAAATTTGATCATAACTCTCCTTAAGAAATCCCAATCTACCAAATCATAAGCCTTTTCTAGATCCAACTTACATACCACTCCCTTCTTTCCATCCTTCCTGAAATTCTCAACACTCTCATTCGCAATTAGGATATGATCTGTAATTTGTCTTCCACTCACAAAGGCTCCTTGATTTGGTGTAATGATATCTGGCAATACTTCCTTCAATCTCAAAGACAAAACCTTAGCAAGGATCTTACACAAGCTATTTACCAAACCGATTGGCCTGAAGTCCTTTGGATGGGATGCATCTTTCTTTTTTGGAACCAAAGCTAAAAAAGTGGAATTCACACCTTGGTTAACCACTTCTCTCCTATGAAATTCCTCAAACACCATCAACAGATCACCTTTCAATGTATCCCAGCAATCTTAGTAAAAAGCCATTGTGAAACCATCTAGACCTAAACCTTTTGTTCTATACATAGAGAAGACAGTCTCCTTAATTTCTTCCAACTCAAACCTTTTTTCCAATCTTCTCCTGTTATCAACCCCTACAACTAGCCAATCCAAACTTTCTAACCACACCCCCTACTCACAGCCCTTCTTAGAATGGATTTAAAATGTCCTACAAAGGCCCCTGCAATCTCATCTTGTTGCGTTAACTCAACTCCATCCACCACCAGTTTGGAAATAAAATTTCTCCTTCTCCTCCCAATAGCCAAAGAATGAAAGAACCCGGTATTCCCATCTCCCTCTTGCAGCCATTTACATCTAGATTTTTGCCTCCAGCACATTTCCTCCTTATGTAGGTAGTCCTCTAACTGTCTTCTCAAACCTCTTCTTTGTTCCTTGTCTGCCTCTCCAAAATCTCCCCTTCTTTCAAATCTAAGCTTTCAAGTTGGTCCATCAAAGTTTTCTTTCTTTCTTCAAGCTTTCCAAATTCCAATTGATTCCATTCCTTGATCTTTGCTTTCAGAAATTGTAATTTTTTTTGGAACCTCATCCCTTCCCATTCCATCACTCCCTTACTCTTTTAGTGAAACTAGGATGGAATGACCACATATTTTCAAACCTAAAAGGGGAAGGTCTTCCACTCCTTTGCTCCTTGCAAATCACTATAGGCCAGTGGTCAGAGGTCAATCTAGGAAGAGTTCTAGAATCTAAGTTCCCCCAATGTTCTTTCCAATCCAAAGAGAACAAAAACCTATCCAACTTGGAGCAAATGGGACTTGATTGGAGATTTGACCAAGTGAATGTCTTGTGGGCTAAAGGTACCTCCTTAAGTTCAAATGCATCCACAAACCAGTTAAACTTCCTCATACTAGTTGTCACCCTTTGATTAGCATTATTGGTATCTCTTTAAGTTCAAATGCATCCACAAACCGGTTAAACTTCCTCATACTAGTTGTCACCCTTTGATTAGTATTATTGGTTTCTTCCATGAATCTAATCACATTAAAGTCCCCACCCACACACCAAGGGCCATCCCATAGCCCTCTGATATCAGCCAACTCCTCCCACAATTCCTCTCTCCCTATAGTCATTTGGTCCATAAACATTTGTGAGCACCCACACAAAACCATCCTCTTGTTGCTTGAACTTCAATGAGACTGAGTATTTTCCAATCAGTTCCACCAAGCCTTCAACTGCATCCCTCTTCCACATTGTCACTATCCCCCCTGAAGCACCCCAAGAGGGAGCAGCCATCCAGCTAATCTCCCTGGCTTTCCAAACACTCCTTGCCCATCTATTATTAAACTCCATTGTCTTGGATTCCTGCATTAAAACAATGTATGGGTCATACCTTTTTATTACCTCTTTGATCGTAGCTCTTTTCCTCACACTTCCTATGCCCCTCACATTCCAACTAAGTATCTTCATTGTCACTTCTTCCTTAACTCCCTACTTCACCTCACCACTACTTCCACCCTTTCCTTCTATCTCCTTTTACCCCGAAACTCTTATCACCTTCCACATTTCTTTTCAGTCTCTCAACTTCACTCAGTTTTCTTTTCTTTATTTTAATTTCCTTCTTCTTCTGTAGGCCACTTTTCAACCCATTCAAATCTTCCATTCTACATCCTAGCTTCCCCACAAAGTCTGCTATCAGGTCTTCTCTATTAGATCCCTCCACCATTGTCCTCTCTAAATATTCCCCTCCTCTCCTCCCCTCTCAACTGATCCCTCCCTTGTTCTCTCCTCTAAATCCTTCCTCCACATCATATTTTGTTCAACTTCACTGAACATTCTTTCAATAATTTCCCATACTTTCTCATTCCTATGCCTTCCATCCACCACCTCCCCACAGTCTCTCAATCCCTTCTCCATAACTTTAGAAGACCCACCACCTTGGTTTGCTACAAATACACGGGCTGCTAGAATTGGAATTGGAGCGGAATCTAGAACATAGGACATAGAAAAAACATTAATAGCGCAAACTAAATTCATTTGGTTACCTGGGTTTGATTGACAAGTTGGTGAAGTACACAAGACATTTGGTTACCTGGGTTCACCCCTTATTAGTACATTCCTACTCTGCCTCAGGTTCTCCCGGTTTTACCCCTTCTTTTGCACCTTGCACAAAATCTTTGAGGATGGGTTATTCTACCTAATGTCTTTAGCCTCATTTACTTCACGAATCCCAAGTCTGCTTCCATCACCCGTTTTTTTGAAAAGGTAAGGTAATTTATTAAAACAAGAACCAGTACAAAGGAGCCTAGGCTATTAGAGGCTACATAGAGCCACCACAAATTACAGATACATGCAGTTCTGAGATCTAAACAACAGGCTCAAATTCTGATTTTTAAACACCTTCGTTACCGACACCCAGGACAGAAGTTTACCCACTGCTTTCTACACCATTTCCTCTGAAGATTTAGCTTTGCACTGAAAAATTCTGTTATTTCTTTCAATCCAGATAGTCCAAAGCACAGCAGCCATGATAGTCTTCCAAACCAAGATACCTTTCTTGCTGAGACCCTCAATCTACCAACACAACAGCAGATCCTTCACAGAATTTGGCATTACCCAGCTGGTTTCCAAAGCTTGAAGAAAATGCCTCCAAATATAATTCGAGACTGAGCAATGTAAGGCCAGATGTTCCGTAGTTTCTACTACCCCACCACATAAGCCACATGACATGTCCGAAATCTGTATGCCACGTTTCACTAGATTAACTTTGGATAGACATTTATTTAAAGCCATTGTCCAAAGCAAAAACTTCACTTTAGGACTGATTGAGCACCAAATCTGCCTAGCCAGAAAGTTTTGGAGCAGGCCCAACAGAATTGCATACTCCTCAATTTCCCAGTCAAAGAGGCGCCTCCTATAAGTTAGGTTCCAACTGAAAGAGTTACCATCCACATTGAAATTCTCAACCACCGTGGAATCCTAATTTACAGAAATTTGATACAAGAGAGGAAAGGCATCTTTCAAACACACTTCAGAACACCAAGAGTCTTTCCAACATTTAATTCTTTCCCCATTTCCCAAGTTGTAACTGATTCCTTCCTCAAATAAATTAGCGTTCTTCATTATACCTGTCCGAATGGAGCTTATCCCTCTTGAAATAAGAGAATTGGATCTCCAATCACCCCAGTCCACTCCATATTTGTCCACAATCAGCTTTCTCCACCAAGCATTTCTTTCATTTGCAAATCTCCAAAGCCATTTACACAGGAGGGCAGAATTGAATTTCTTCAATTTTCTTATTCCCACCCCTCCAACTTCCTTAGGAATACACACTTGATCCCAGTTTACAACATGAACCTTCTTCTCCTCCTCCCAACCTCTCCAGAGAAAGTTTTTCTGTAGTTGCTCCAATCTGTTAGCCACTTTTGAAGAAATAGGAAATAGGGAGAGGAAGTAAGTAGGTAGATTAGAAAGAGTACTCTTAATCAAAATCACTCTCCCCCCAAAAGAAAGTTATTTAGCTTTCCAGGAAGCCAATTTCTTCTCCATTCTTTCAACCACTGGATTCCAAATCTGAGAGGAAGTATATTTAGCTCCAAGAGGGAGCCCCAAGTACTTGACCGGAAGATGGGCAGTCTGACAAGCCATAACTTCTGCACAAACTTCTAGATTTATAACAAGACCTACAGGGATAATCTAAGATTTACTCAAATTAACCTTGAGGCCAGACACCACCTCAAACCAACTCAAAATTCCAAGCACCACCTCCAGTTGATTAGGAGAAGCATCAACAAAGCATATGGTGTCATCAGCAAATTGAAGAATATTGACTTTTCCTTTTCCCGGAGCAATTGCAAAGCCCTCCCAAAGCCCATTCTCAGCAGCCTTCTTGCTAAAGAGATAAAATTTTCATGACGCAAATGAAGAGTAGGGGAGAGAGAGGGTCACCTTGCCTCAAACCTCTTGAACTTCCAAAAAACCCCGTCGTTTGCTCGTTAACTAAGATGGAGAACTTAGGAGTCTTAATACAAACTCTTATCCAGTTTCTCCAAAGCTGCCCAAAATTCATTTTCTCCAAAACCAGATCCAAGCAGTGCCAGTTAACATGCTCATAAGCTTTTTCAATATCCAGTTTACACAGAACACCTGGAGTCCCCTCTCTTCTTCTGGACTCCAGCAGGTCATTGGCAATGAGAATAGAGTCAACCATCTGTCTACCCAAGACAAAAGCACTTTGGTTACAAGAGATAAGACTGCCTAACACACACTTCATTCTTTCAACCAAAACCTTTGCCAAGATTTCGTAGAAACTGTGCAAGAGACTAATGGGCTTGAAGTTCTTTATATTGAAACCTAGCACGAGCATTTGCCATTTTGTGAAAGAACTTTGTCTTTTTATCCCCCTCTTTAAGCCAAATGGATTTACCTCTTTGTCTCCACTTCCTCTCTTCCTCAACTGCCATCTTATCATACCTGATTTTTGCAATTGACCTCTTAAGTCTCAGATCTTCAGACAAG
>NW_010729075.1:6664793-6740483 GCF_000365185.1 Nelumbo nucifera
GTCTGAAATCAGGAAAGAATTCATCCCAGTTTGAAGAAACCAAGAATCTGTCCAGCCTAACCAGGGTCGGGACAGATTGGTTATTGGTCCAAGTGAATCTATTACCCTGAATTGGGACGTCCATATTCCATACTGTTTATGAAGTCAGCAAACATGTTCATCGAACCGGTTCTTCTACCCCTTGTATTCTTCACATCCACCAAAATAGTTGCAATAAAATCACACCCAATTACCCAAGGACAGTTCTGAGGGTTTCTCAAATCTGATAATTCCGCCCAAAAAGCCACCCGAAAACTAGAAACAACAGGACCATAAATGTTTGTGACTTGAATAAGTTTTCCATCTTGTAGTTTCAGCCTTAGAGTGATTGAGAAAATACCAATTCTGCAAGAAACCAAAGAACAGAAAGTGGGGTCCCAAAGGCTCACAATTCCACCAGCACTCCCCGAGGCAGCCAAGGCCTTCCATCTGACCTGGCCCTCCCCCCAAACACTTCGAATTGTAGCAGCATCAACCCATTCCAGCTTAGTTTCTTGGAGCAAGACAATCTTGAAATTCTACTGCTTCAAAGAATCACATACCATCATCCTCCTCCTTCCCGACCCCAGCCCTCTAACATTCCAAAAAAGAATTTTCACTTCCATAAGAAATAACTAAAGAAAATGACCCACACCTCACATCTTCTTAGACCCCCTTGCAGCCCCTTCATTGCTCCCCGCCTTATCATTCAGACATCCCTGGCCGTCTAGAGTAGAAATCCGTTTCTCGTCTAAGTCCCCCTAAAAAAGACTTGCAAACTTCAGTAGACCCATATCACCCACATTGCAACCACCATCATCATTCACACTTCCAATAAAGATACTGTCGTCTGAACTCTCATCCAAATCTTCATCGTTTACGCTACAGAGCACCCAACCTTCATCCAACTCCTCCCTTTCTTCATTTCTCTCTCTTGCATACCTTGGGTTCGGTTTCTCTAAGGAGCGTCACACTGAGCTAAGATTGTCAAGATTTCCATGGGGCATCCACTGTAGAACACTCTGTTTGTCTACTCTCCGCCGCTACAACTTCTCATCAGCAGATCTCGCCATTTTAGAAGATGATAGACCCAAAAAACGCTCTACAACCGATGCTTGTTCCATCCCCTTGCCCCGACCCACGTGAGTTTTTAAGTTATCACGTGGGTCTCTAATATTGCTCCCCGGTTTAGTGATCACCCCGCCCAACACCTTAATCGGTTCGGACCAGGCATTTTGGCTACTTTTTCCACTTAACTTCTTCGCCACATCAGCAAAAGAAAGGCGGCCCACCCTAACTGTGTTTTAATTCAAATAAATTTGAATTAATTTCCTTTACAGGCATGCTTGTCGTTTGGTTTACCCCAAACGACTGATTAAATGCTAATTTAGGTTCCCCCTACAGCTCCTTTTTGCACCCCACTCTCTTTCCTCCACGTGTCCACCACCCTTCCATCTCACCTTCGTCTTCAACCTTGGGAGTTCTTCCCCACCACACCTGTTCAACTTCTGATGCCACCCACACCTTATACCACACACCATCGGAACAGATTTCAAAGAACCTGGGCAATTTCTCGTGTTTGATTCCGGCGACCTTAATCTCAACAGCACCCAAATGACTTTTGTTAGCCTGCAACAGCACCCCTCCGAAGCTCTGAACAATTTGTTCAAGAACAGAGTCCCGCCAGAGGTTGAAAGAAAGGCCAATAAGCTTCAATCCGGTGCACCCATCTTGAACTGCAACTTCATTACAGCTTGGGCTCCAGTTTTAGACCTGTATAAGGCCTCCATCCACAACCACTACTTTGAAGCTCAACTCCTGGTCGCCTGCATCAAGAACGGCCTTAGTTTCTGTAAATGGGAATAGCATTGCTTCATTACCAATGCCTATCACCCCTGCAATTGCATTCAATACTTCCTTCCAATCTTTAACTCCCTTATCAACCACTAACACCATTCTTTTTTTCCACTCATCTGTCCCTACTCCTACCCATATTCTCTGGTGATTAGAAGAGCATACAACCACCAAACCAAGAGGCCCAGAGCCTTGCATTTTTACACTCACAGTAGTCTCAATCATACATCCCTCCTCCTGAGTCTTCCTGCCTTGATCCTTGGGCTTCAGACCAGATGCCTTCACTTCCTCTATCTTCTTTCTAGCCGAGGCAACAAGGAAAGATTCTCCTCCACAAAAGCCAACCACCCTCTCTGCTTTTTCCCTTCCGGCACACAAACCATTTGTTTTCCATTTCTTCCAAAAAACTCAGTCACAGTTATGAACCAACCTTTGTTGGTCCTTTTCAATTCAATTGCAAAGGTCTTACCAGAAACTGACAAAGAGTTTTTCCAGCCTTCCTCCTTACATGAGTTAATAGCACCATCAACAAAACCTTTCACCCATACTATGACCTCCTTCGTTACCAATAATGTCGACCTATTACTCTCTCTGATCTTCAAGACACCCTTTCCTTCTTCAAACTTAAAACTCTTTGCTTCAATCGATAGCTGAGACCTCCATCTTCCAACTACTGTAAAGTCCTTCTCACCCCTCTCACCCATAGTGCTCACTACACCAAGGAAAAATAAGGTGAAGTTGAATTTTGATGGGAGTTCATTGGGTAACCCAAGACCTTCTGGAGTTGAAGGGAGCATTCAGAAATGGTGAGGGTAGACTGATTGCACTATAATAGGTGTGGATGACTCACTATGAGCTGAGATTAAGGCCTTGCTTCAAGGTTTGAGGTTGGCTAAGCAGTGGGGACTCCACAATCTTGAGGTGGAAGGAGACTCCAAGTTACTAATAGGATGGCTGCAAACAAAAAGTTTGAGGGTTTGGACTTATAGACAGCAAATGAGGGAAATTTCTTGCTTGACAAGGGAAGTTAAGGCACTCTTTAAATGGACCAGGAGGTCAGCCAATGGTTTAGCTGATACCATGGCAAAGCAAGGAGCCTTTAGGGGTAATCTGTTTTGGGCTGTGTTGTAATCTTTGAGATAAACTTCAGGGTCAACACTGTTGTGAATGGTTGACATTTGTACGCCTTGATCTATCCTTATTAATGAAAGCTACCATTTCCAATAAAAAAAAAAAGGTGAAGTAGGACTAACATTGTGTGTTTCCAAAAACAGTTGGTTTGGCGAAGGCCAAAATCATGAGCATGACTATAAAACTGTATGTTATGAAACATTTTGATTTGGAAGCCAAGTGGATGTTTTGAGTCCTGAAATTCTAGTCACATTCTTCTTTTGCGTTTCTGTGCAAGTAATAAATTAACTTCACAGAAGCTCCCTTGCACTAGAAATTGAGACTGTGTACTGAAATACTTCATACTAGGTTACTGGTTCACATACCTAGGTAAAACAAAATGGAATTAGCAAACATTTAAATAATTCAACCCTGTTTCATTGAAATTATAACTTTTAGTTCAATACCGATCTTGATACATCATAATACAACTCAGCTTATAATTCAACTAATATTTTGACTAAAAAATGATACAGCCACCATCTCTCTCCATCAAGATTACTTCTACATCAGGGCATTTTAGTTTAGAAAAACAAATGACAAAAGTAAATTAGCACTGCAAAAAGGAACTGTTTGTTTGTTTGAAGACGAACCTGAATACTGGATTCTTCATCACTGACTCGAGAAATAATCTCAATGCAAGCAGTAGTAAATTCTGAAAAATTAGCACTAGAAATACACATATCCCTGATAATCTTGATAGCTCGTTTGCGAACACTCACTCCCGTATCTTTTATCCTCTCAGCAACCTTTTCAAAATACTAGAGCCATAGGAGGAAAAAACTTTAATTAAAAATAAAAAACCATGTTGATAACAAAAAAAAGGAGAGAATGACAATAAGTTTGGTTTCAGATACCTTCAAACCAACATCTGGATGTGAAGCAATATGCCTACCAACAAGTTCCAGTGCAGCCTCCCGTACAGAGATCGCAGAATCACAGAACCTTCCTTCAACAGCTGATTGGACACGTTTATCACACAAAACCTCTGGATCGGCTTCAACAATCATGCTAACCTGTTTCAATTATTAAAGTAGTAATGATGCTAATAAGCCATAAATAGGAATCTGATTTTCTGCCACATGCATCAGAATGTATTTAGAAGGATAATGAATTCCTGCTTACCGCACGTAATGCCTTCGCCCTAATTATGGGAGAGTTCTCCCTCAAACTTGCCTGATGTCAGAACATATGTTAAGAATTAAGAAGGTTTTAGATAACAACTAAAGACAACAATGTAAATATAAACTATATTCTACTTACCAGAAGCATGCAGAGGATTTTATCAAATCCTCTGGAGAAAGAATTATTTTGTCCCAACACTAAGGATATCTTTTTGACCGAGTCTCTAGTTAACGAAGAAGAGACTGTCCCAAAGTCCCGCACAATATCTTTTGCCTTAAGTCTACCAAGGTAGTAAACAAACCTCTCCTGAGATCTGGGATCATCTTTGTACCATAGGCAAAGGTAAAACCTGCAAAGAACAGCCTTATAGCATCAAAACAACATAGTAAACATGGAATTACTTCAGAAGTTCAACTGAGAAACAAACCAGCGAGCAAAAAGGTGTATGTCATCTGTAGAACCAGCTTCATAGAGGTAATTCAAGAGCATTTGTTGAACAATCTCCACTTTGGTAATCATTTCTGAAGCTTCAGAAGTTCTTTCCGACACCAACTCATTCTTCTGGGTATCATCCTTGGACTGTGATTTGCAGTATGATTGCAGAACGACCAATTGCTTCTTACAGAGACAAAATTGGCAGCACCAACCACGAGCAGGAACTTCATGCTCTGCAACTCCCATACAATCTGTATGAAACAATCTTTGACAACCATGACAAAGGTACAACATTTTTCCACCCCTTCCATCAAGGCAAATAGAACATACATCTTTCGGATAACTGTCATCATCTCTGTTTCCGCCAACCAATTCCTGTAAAATCCATAACTTATCCATGTGGCATAGAACAGAATCACGCTTCAACCTTGCAGCAACTGTCCCAAGAATGTCAATGGCCATGGACCGTGCAGAGATATCCTTTGATTTCAGTCCAGCATTCTGGAGCAGTAGGACACACAGAACCTGCAAGTAACACTATTAACACAAAACCAATGTAAAACACTTGATTATGTATTTTGTTGAGAACTATCACCTCAAGAATAGGAGCAGAAGCAGGATATTCGGGCAAGTTCAATGTTGTCAGTAAATCCATAACAAGATTCTCCATAATCACTTTCAACTCAGATGCATCCTGGGTTTTCACTGTTGTAAACCGCTGAAGAACACGAGTCCAGAAAAGGCAGCAACCCTCTGTAGCAGCTTCATGGCATTTTGTTGGATAACTAGGATCAAGAGAGGCTTCTAAGATTTGACTTCCAGTTAATGGTTGCCTTAACGCTTCAGGAAGATTTGCACTGCACTGAACCAACTGAATCAGCAAGGCTGTGATCATCTGAATCTGCCTCTGCTCTTCATCAGGTAGATGGTAAGCTCGCAGTGCACGTTTTGAAGATGGTAGCTTCCAGAGAAGTTGAAGTGTTTCATCTATTAAAAAATTCCTATGCTGTGTATATGAAGAATACACCTGCAACCAATCATGAAATATCGAACTAAATAAGAACATAGAGATTGGCATAACAGACAACTGGTCAACGAAAAATCACATAAATGCATACCCCGCAGATTAAACTGATGGCCTTCAATTGCAATAGCTGGATATTATCAACTAAGAAGGTTCCAAAGCTCGTTTTCATTAACTGCAGAATGCAACTATCTGGTAGGCGTTCTATTAATAAAAAGTCCTCAAGAAAGCCAAGAATTGTACAAAGTTTCTGGAGTATTGAATTAACTGCAGCAGAAACCCTGACAACATAACAACAGAGAGTAATGAGAAGATAACTCATTTGGGTTTACAAAGAAAAGCTACATGATCTAAAAACCAAATCAAACAAAAAGAGGCAATAGTAATAACCACACTTGTTCACTGTTGACTTCTTCATTTTAACACTCCTAGAACCACGGCGCTTCTTGCTCACTGAACCAAATTCAGCATCAATCTCTTCATCATCAACTTCTGGATGGAAAAAAAAAAAAGTGATGATAAGCTTATCCAATCAATATGTCACAAAAAAATACAAGACAAAAGGCAGTTGTAAATTGTAATATCACATGAGCATACCAATAAAGAGGATAAAACAAATAAATGAATGCTAATCTACTAGATCATAGCACAGTTAAGTGATGCCTAAGTTGTGCCCAGGCAACACCTACACAATAAAACACTCTTGAAGTTCATTTTATGGGGATGCATCAAATTATATAATGTAGTAGCCAGCTAGGTGACAAGGTGTAAAGCTTGGCATGCCAAATGACAAGACAGTCACCATAATTCCCCAGTTCTAACATAATAGCATGGTTGTTGATACACCCACTCAACTGGTTTATATACTTACTGTAGAGGGTTAAGACAAAAGGGTTCTAAAGCATATGAAGTTTTGAGAAAAGGAGAGAAGAGAGTGCTTCACAACAAGAAAATATTTTCATTTTGTACAAGGTTCATCTTTTTTCTATTAAAATACTGCTGATATACGATGTGTTTGATGGTCACATGATACAAATATAAGTTATCTTACCTGATCTATGTATTTTGAATAAACTTGTGTATTTCTACACAGGTACTTTTCATTTTGTAATGCTTTTTACCTTTGTTTGTTGATGTGTTTCTATATAAGAATCAATTGTATTGTATTATATTGTACAGACTACTTACATGACTGGAAGTGTCATTGCCTTTTGAAATTGATGATTTGGTGTGTCCAGTCCACTGTCCACATTATTGCCTATTTTTTGATGAATCTAGAATAATAGAAAAGGATAAACATGATCCATGTCAATCATGGAAGTCATATTAAAAATCCCGGCCTTCTTTGTTGGAATCTGTTATTGACACCTAAGCACCCAGGCAATAAGGCACTCGTCTACATCAGCTAGACTTTCATATATGCATAGACAACTTAACTCAATAAAGCCTTAATCCAAACTATCAAGGTACATGAACCCAGCCTCACCATTGCACTCTATCAAGAGACATGTCTTACGTCAACTAGCAAGTCCTTTGATCACTGCTTATTACTCTTTAGCCCATGTCTTCTTTGGCCTTCTCCAATCATTGCTCTTTTAGAGCCTTCTAACTGTCGGTCATTCCATTTCATAGGAAAAACCATCGGCCATCTATGCACATGGAAAAAAAACATCTCAGTCAATGTATCCTCATTCAGTCACCTGTTTGACCAATCTCAAGCCATTCCTAATGCATTCATTACTAATTTCATCATTTCCAATCTTAACCTTCATTCATTTGTAGAATCATTATTTCAATCATTCGTTTTTGGACATGGCGTTTCCTAATTCCTAACACACTGAACCACATGACACTGCTGTTTTATGGTCATCTTATAAAGTTTTGCTTTTAATATAATTGGCATACAACAACCATACAACTTAGATAAATCATTTTGCTCGCCCTGCTGTTGTTTTTTTGAGAAAGGTAAAAATTTCATCACTGACGATATACAATCGCAAAACTTCCATAAAATGGGTGACTGTACATTTATACAACAAGACAAGAGAAACTCCTTTTCTAAAAAACAAATAAACTTAGCTAATTCAGCCCATCAAAATATGAGCAGAAATAATATTGCTAAAAGGAGACTCCCTAAATTCATTTAAAACTGACAACCAGGAAAACAAATGGAGCAAAACACCTTCCTTATCACTTCATCTTCCTGGGCTACACTATTGTGAATACCATCTGATATTTGTCCTTCCAAATAGTCCAGATTACATCCAAAGGAATGGAGAAACAAACCTACTTGCCTATCCACTTTAACCCTTTTAATAACCCTGGTATTCAAAACTTCCTTTATTGATTTCAAGGAATACAAATTGATATTGAGTTCTTTGAAAACATTGCACCAAATTCTCCAACTTTTTTTTATCAATAACTGAAATTCATTAATAAATCAGAAAAATGGAAGATACAAATAAGGAGGAGATAAACTCTCTTAACTCCCCCGGATAGAAGCAAGAAAATGGATTACAATAGAGCCCAAAATTAGTGTTTATTCCCACCCCTTGTTTAGCTAAAGCATCAGCCATGGAGATGGCATCCCTCTTCACCCAATTACGCTTGATATCCAACCCATGTGTCAAATGTCTAAATTTCCTTTTTTTTCGTTTATGTAAGCCCACCATCCCCTCTCCTCTTTTTGAAGCCAGACAATAACCAACTTAGAATCACCTTCATTTTTTTTTTTTTGATAATTGAACTTAGAATCCCCTTTAATTAGCACCTAAGAAAGGTCAAGCTCTTTCGTTTTCCTAGCTCCTTCCAACACAGCAAGGATTTCCACCCTTAATGAATCACCAATACCAATGGGAGCAGAGAAAAGAGCCAAAAAAAAAATTATAGGAAACGGTAACTTTCATTAGAGAATTGAAAGGATTACAGACTTACCACCCACAAAATGGATGAAAAAAAAAAAAAACAACTTACAAACAAGCCCAAAACAAAGCCTCCCTAGTAACTCCTTACTTAGCTAAAGTATCAGCCATTCCATTTGCTGACTTTCTTACCCATTTAAAGTGCACCCCACTCTCCTTGCTAAGCTAATAATTTCTCTTAGAGGCTGTCTAAGAGACCAAACTCCCAAGTTTCCAGATTACATCCACCCTATTACCAGCTTGGAGTCTCCTTCCACTTCTAACTGTTGCATTCCCCATTGTTTTGCCAGTCTCAAACATTGAAGTAAGGCCATTACTTCAGCCCTTAATGAATCTCCCACCCCAACTGGGCCCTAGTATAGGGCCAAGACTTTTCCTTCCTCATTTCTGAACACACCCCCAACTCCCGACTGACCTGGATTACCCAAGGAGCTTCCATCAAAGTTTAGCTTCACCCTGAGCTGAGGCGGTGGTACCCAACTTTCTTGTACCACAAGGGAGGGAGGAGAAGATACAACTATAACACTCCAATTTCTAATTAAGTCAACTGAGGAGAAGTCCTTGAAGAGATGATTTCAGCCAATGCATAACCTTGATGGTGACAACCTCAACAAGTGCTTCCTTGGATTTTTCTTGCCCTAGGAAGATCCTATTGTTACTCTCTTCCCAAATTGACCAAAGGATGGCTGCTCTTGTTTTTCTCCACATTACTCTGCCTCTTTTCCTTGGTTGTCAAAAGAAGCTAGAGTCAAAAAGGTTCAGCACACCCGAGGGGGGATTCCATCTGCAACCAAACAAAGAAGAGAACCAATCCCACAAATAAGAAGCAAAAGGGCAAGAAATCAAAAGATGAGTCGTCGTCTCACCATTTCTTAAGCAAAGGTAACATACATGTGGGGAAAGACACTAGTCTAGCCTTTTTCTTTGAAGTACATCCATAGTATTGATCTTTTGAAGAGCCACTTCCTAGCAAAAAGCCCTAACCTTAGGCGGCATAGGAGAATGCCAAACTCCTTTAGCAGGAAAGGAGACAGACACAATAGAAGACTAAGCTAAGGCGTTGAAAAAAGATGAACAAGAGAATGTTCCTGAAGAATTTCCAAATTTTACTGTCTGGGTAGGAAAGACCTAGGAAAATTGAACTCAACACAGTGAACAACTCATCTGCAGAAACCACTTCTAAATCCCTCAACCCTCTTCCCAAACCCAATCCAAAGTCCCCTTAGACATACGAAGTGAGGAGATGGTTTTGAATTTATTTAGGGAAAGAGAATACATTATCGGGAATCTATCCTTAAGGGGGGTGTTCCCAAGCTAAAGGTCCTCCCAAAATAGAATTTTATTACCTAAGCACACATCAAATCTGATGAAAGGCTGAAAGGAAGGCAAGACTCCAGCAATTGCTTTCCAAGGGGAGAAATTTGAAGCCCTAGGGTCGACACTAGCATCCCATCCATTAGCTGCCATCCCGTGAATACTTTCCACCACCAAGTGCCACAACCTGTCCTACTCCAAAGGAAATCTCCACAACCATTTTCCTAACAAAGCTACATTGATATTGCCAATGCCTAGACCCCCCTGCTTCCTTTTTCCTAGAAACTACTTCCCACTTCACTAAATGGTCTTTTTTTGAGTCAACCAGTTCCTACAAAAAGTCTCTCATGAGCTTTTCTAACTTATTGGCAACCTTGGTAGGAAGCATAAAGGTAGACAGAAAATACACAGAAAGGTTGCCCACAGTGGACTTGATTAAAGTGATTCTACCCCCTAGTGAGATATAATTTCTCTTCCACCTTGCTAGCTTCTTAGTGAATCTTTTCCAGACTGGGTACCAAAAGCTTTCTATTCTAGGATTTACCCCCCAGAGGCAGACCTAAATATACTAGAGGCCAACCACTTACATCGCAACCTAAAGCCCTAGCCACCAAATGCACCTCATCTTCTCATAAATTCACCACCGCTACACAACTCTTGTTCCAATTGATTTTCATATTTGAGACTCTCAAAATGCATCACCACCAATCTCAAATTATCCATCTCTTCAATTTCCCCTTCACAAAAAAGAATGATATCATCCACAAATTGTAGGTGAGTGACGATCACTTGTTGCTTCCCAACTCTCCAACCTTTTAGTAGATTTCTTGAATCAGCCCTAGAAATCAAGACACTTTGGACATCCACTACTAAGGTGAAGAGGAAAGGTGACAAAGGGTCTCCTTGTCTAAGGCCCCTCTTTGCAGGAAAGAAGTCCCTAACTACTCCATTCATAAGATTGAGAAGTGACAAGAGGTAATACAACCCTCCATCCACATACACCATCTCTCCCCAAAGCTTCTATTCCTCAACACTTCTATCAAGAAATCCCAATCCACCAAATCATAAGCCTTATCTAGGTCAAGTTTACAGAACAAACCCCTTTCTCATTTTCCCTTTTTTATAATCCACACATTCATTGGCTATTAAAATATGATTAATAATTTGTCTCCCTTTCACAAAGGCCCCTTGATTCGATGAGATTAAGGAAGGGAGGACTTTCTTGAGTCTTAGTGCAAGAACTTTAGAAAATATCTTATACACTACCAATCAGACTGATAGGTCCAAAGTCCTTAGGTGGCACCTTCTTAGGGATCAAAGCTATGAAAGTAGCATTTGCACCCACGTTTATTTTTCCTCTTCCAAAGAATTCCAAGAAAACCTCCACTAGATCATCACCTAAGATATCCCAACAGTCTTGATAAAAAGCCATAGTGAATCCATTCGGGGCCGTGGCTTTTGATCTTTCCATAGAGAAAACTGTATGTTTCACTTCTTGAACCTCAAATGTTCTTTCTAGGGGTTCCAACAATTCCCTTTCTCCAATATACCACTCAAAGTCGGTTAAAGTCTCTCTTACTCAACTGGGTTATCATAAATGGATTTAAAATGCTCCACAAAAGCTTTTGCAATCTCTTCCTCCCTCTTGTCAGCACTACCCCATTCCATTCCAAACTTTCAACTATGTTCTTCCTCTTTCTTCCACTTGCCAAACTACGGAAAAATCTTGTATTACCATCTCCTTCCTTCAACCACTTGCATCTTGATTTTTGTCTTCAGCTTATCTCTTATTTTCTGAGAATTTCCTCCAAATCTTGTTTCAACTTCCATCTCTCTTCCCTTTCTTCAAGCCTCTATCCCCTCTCTACCTCGGTAGCATCAAGTTCTTGAGTCCTTTTAATAATAGCCTCCTTTCTGTTTTCTTTTTTTTTATCAATAACACCAACTTCATTAAATTAAAAGAAAAGAGGGAATATGGATACAAGAGGGGAGATAAAATATCTTAGCTCCCCAAAAACATAATACAAAGGGAGTACAAAGAGAAAAAATTAAAAACTAGCCCAAAATACAAACTCCCTATTCACTCCTTGCTTGGCCAACACATATGCAAATGAGTTGGCACTCATCTTCACCCAGCTGTACTGAATCTCAATGTCCCTACCCAGCCATAAGAACTTTCTTTCTCTGTTTTCAATTCTACCAAACTCTTCTTTGTTCCAAGCTTTGATCCTGGCTTTTAGCTTGTGTAACTTCTTATAAAATCTATATCACTTCCATCTACACACCACCTAATCCCTTTTGATCAATACACCACCTAATCCTCTCCCCACCATTCTTTCACTTTCTTTTGGAAGTCTGGATGTAACAGCCACATGTTTTCAAATCTGAAAGGGCAAGGTCCTCCTCCTAGTCTGTCTAACTACACAATGATCCGACGTAGGTCTAGGTAGTGCCCTCATCACCAAACCACCCCATACTTCCTCCCAATTTGAAGAGAATAAAAATCTGTCTAGTTTACAACAAAGCGGTTCTTCCTGAAAATTTGACTAGGTAAAATCAACTTGCACCAACGACAGCTCCCTCAATTCAAACGAACCCACAAAATAATTGAACTTCCTCATACTTGAGATGATCCTATGGTAGAGACAAACCTGACGACATTAAAATCCCCTCCCAAACACCATGGACCCTCCCACAATCCCCTTATAACCGCTAATTCCTCCCAAAACTCCTCCCTTTCTCTATACGAATTTGGCCCATAAACATTTGTTAAAGCCCATTCCAATCCATCAACTCTTCTTTTGAATTTCACTATAACTGTATAGTTACCAATTAATTCTTCTATACAATCCAAATCCTCGTTTTTCCAAATTGTCAAAATACTCCCTGAGCCCCCCCCCCAAGTTGTGCAAAAGCCCAACTCAGTCCTCTAGCTAACCAAATACTTCTCACCCATCTCCTATCCACCTCTGATAGTTTTGATTCCTGAATCAACACAACATTTGGCTTTTCTTTTCTGAGCATTTCCCTTATCACTCTTCTCTTCTTGGAACTCCCCAATCCCCTTACATTCCAACTAATAATCTTCATTGAGAAACAACTTATGAGCAATCCTAGACACCACCTTTTGCTAACCTGACTACCTTCCTTTTCTCCCAAAACACCCCTTATCATAGTCCATTTCACATCTCAATCTCTCCACTTCACTCAATTTCTTCTACCTCCTTTTAGGTGTCCCTCCTTCAAGCTTCTTCTTAGATTTATCTTGCTCTTCCGCTCTTTTCTTTTTTTGACTTTTCTCCTCTTTGTCGTTTTTTCACCCATTTTTACCCTTTCTCCCTCCCTTCCACTTACCTGGGAACTAGGAACTAGAGTGTCACCATCCTGTTCCTTTTCAAAATTCTCCCCTAATTCCTCCTCTACCAAGAATCTAAAGGTCTGCAAGATTAATCCCCAAATGCTTTCCCCTTCATCCACAGTATCATTCAGAGCCTCCACATCCTCTAAAGCCTCTGTTACTTCTATTGAATCACTAGGGCAGGCAGCTTCCGGAAGAGTGTCACTAGGATAGGCAGCTTTTGGATGAGTGTCAGCTTCACCTGCGGGCTGAGACAAAACAACAACTGGGGAAGGGGGCAGATTAGTATCAAAAACTCGAGGAATACAAGAATCAAGACAAAACATACTAGAAACACCAAAACCTGAAATGTCACCAATTCTGTCTAGGTTTTGAGGGAGTTTGCTTGGAGAAGTCTCCTCAAGATCAACATATGTTGCACTTACAAGGGAACGAGGAGTGATTGTTTCTTTGCCATTTGAATTGGAAGAAGACATACTCGAGCAAATGACACCTTGACCTTGATCTAGATGCGTAACAGGTTCTCTTAATTTGCCCAAGGCGTTCACCTCCCTCGAAGTACCGCCTCCCATTCCCAAAATATTGACATCCTCATCCCTGAAAACACCTCCAATACCTTCACTACTACCATCAAAATTCAGCTTGATGAACCCATTAGTAGGGGGAGGTCATGTAGACACAACTAACTCTTTCAATAGCTCAGAAGAAGCCACTTCTCTCCACTTCCGCCTTAAATCTACCACAAAAATTCCATCAAAAAGATTCACAGTTTTCACCCAATGGATCACCGTAACTAATAATGACGTCAGTTAGGCACCCACACTTCTTTCTTTGCCTTCAAACAGCCTTTGATTTCTCTCTTCCCAGACAATCCAACAAAGCCCTACGATCTTTCCTCTAACAATTTCCCAACAAACTCTACAATCTTTCCTCCCTTCCCCTGGCTCCCACAAAAAGTCCCTCATCAATAGGGGTGGCCATGAGCCGAGCTTCTCACGAGCTATTTGAGCTCGGCTCGGCTCAATTTAAACCAAGCTTCAAGCCGAGCTCGAGCCAGATATTTGCTAATCAAGCCAAGCTCGAGCCCAATGAAGCTCGGCTCGTGAGGCTCACGAGCCTAGTATAATAAATAAATTATTTTTATTATATATATAATAACATTTTTATTGATAATATTTCTATTTTTTGTATATAAAAATAATTTTCATAATTATTTTTTTGTATGTATAATAATAAATATTTTTATAATTCTTTTTTGTATGTAAAATAAAAAAAAAATTATAATTTTTAGTTTTTAGAAAAAGTTTAGCTTGCAGTCGAGCTTAAGCTGAGCCGAGCTTGAACTTGCGAGTGCTTTTGAACCGAGTCAAGCTTGAACTCAAGTCTCTAGCTCGAATCAAACTCGAGCCTAACACTTCCTATGAACCAAGCTCGAATAGTCAAGTATTCGGCTCAGCTCAACTCGAATCCACCCCTACTCATCAATTTCTCAAGCTTCTTGCTAACTCACCATGAATTCTAAAAATAGACGTGAAATAAATCAACAAATTGGCAAGAATGGACTTAATAAGGATGGTCCTACCCCCCAAAGATAGATAGCTCTTCTTTCAAAAAAAGCCAATTTCTTAGTTAATTTCACCACCATTCGGTTCCAAAAGTTACACCCCTTTTCATTATACCCCAAGGCCAAGCCCAAATAACTCATAGGCATATGATCCACCTTACACCCCAACAAATCAGCTCATTCAGTCACTTGGTTATTGCCCATGTTCAATCCCACAAGACAACTCTTATCCCAATTCACTTTCAAATTTTGGCATCCTCTCAAACAAAAATATGATCCACTTTAGACTCCTCACATATCTCTGATCACTCCAATCATAGAATAATATTATGTCAACAGCAAATTGAAGATGGTGCTTGGAATCTCCTCTTTACCAATTCTCCAACTTCTCATCAAACCTCTAGCATCAGCCCTAGAAATCAGTCACCTAAGCACATCTGTTGTCATAGTAAAAAGAAAGGCGGATAGAGGGTCGGCCTACCTAATTCCCCTAATAGCTGGAATGTGCTCCACCATAGCCCCATTAACCAAAATTGAATAATGAGCAGACTTTATACAACCCTAAATCCATCTACACCACCTATCCCCAAACCCAAAGCTCTTCATTACTTCCAACAAGAATCCCTATTCAACCAAGTCATAAGCCTTTCCCAGAATCCCCAACTTGCAAACCAATCCCCTCCTTCCAAATCTTCTTATTTCCTCAGCACATTCGTTGGCAATTAATATTTAATCGATAATTTACCTATCCTGAACAAAGGCCCCTTGAAAAGGAGAGATCAAAGAAGATAGGACAACCATAATCTTGTTGGATAGCACCTTAGCAATGATTTATACAAGCTATTGATCAAACTGATTGGCCTAAAGTCCTTAGGGTGCAACGCTTCAAATTTCTTGGGGATTAATGTGATAAAGGTGAATTAAGACCTAAATTGATTATACCGCACCCTAAAAAATTCATTGAACACCTTCTACAAATCATCTTTTAAGACTTCCCAACAATATTGATAAAAGGCCATCGTAAAACGATCAAGACCCAAAGCTTTGGATCTATCCATAAAAAACACAATCTCTTTTATCTCCACCAACTCAAAGTTCCTCTCCAAACAAGCCTTAGATTCCTCAACTTAGGCCAATCCAGACCATCTAGCCACAGTCTATTATCCAACGGTCTCCTAAACAACGAATTGAAATGATCCACAAAAGCTCAAGCAATCTCATTTTGGTTATCCAAAGACACCCCATCCACCAACTTAGAGACAAAATTTCTTCTCCTTTCCCCATAAGCCAATCATTCCTTGATTTTTGTCTCCAACTAACCTCCTTTTTTTTATTTCTTTTGAAGGGCTACACAACAGGGGGTAGCCCATCCCCCAACCCAGGTGTAGGCGGGATTCAATCCCAAGTCTTTGCTACGACCAGCAAGAGACCTTACCAACCAGTTGGTTGGCACCTTGCCCCTTGTCTTCTTAAATTCCACCTTCCCCCTTGTCTCTCACATCAAATGAGCCTGAAATTTCAACTCCTTTATTTTATTTTTCAACTCCTTCAATTTCTAATGAAATTTCATCCTTTCCCATCTAGCCCTTGGATTACACCCCTCCCACCATTCCTTAACATTATCCATAAAACCACTAGAACAAAAACACATATTTTCAAACCTGAAAAGAGTCGAAGTGTCAAACCTATACCACCCAAAACTTCCTTATGTATCATAATCAGCCAATGATTGGAGGTGACCCTTAGAAGTGCTCTAAAAACTAGATCACCCCAGTGCTCCTCCAAATCCACAATAAACAAGAATCTATCAAGTTTGGAGCAAATTGGATTAGCCTGCAAGTTGGATCAGGTAAAGGAATTATAAGCTAAGGGCAATTCTTTGAGTTCAAAACCATCCACAAATTGATTAAACCTTCTCATGCTAGTTCTTATTCTCTGTCAAATTCTCCAACTAATCACTATGCTCTAAATTTATGACCAACATCATCATGTTTTGCTCCATCATGATGTATAATTGATCTAAGGTAATAAAAATAGTTGGTTCAAGTGCCTCCTTATCAATAATCTTAATTGCTAGTACTGTTTCTATAGATAAAATATTGTTTGGGCTATTGCCTTTACAACTATGGATAATGGATCAGATATCATTATAGAAATGCCATCATATAGTGAGCAATGATTCAACAAAAACTTCTTCCTTCTCCAAAACAGGATCACCTCCTTTCATAACATGCCCCACTATTACCTTACCCAGACAAACAAACATTTTGCCTAATTCCAATTGCCATGTTCAGTTGAACCAAATCCACCCCTCAATCTTTGTTATACACTTACAAATCAAGCCGACAATCAGAATATTTTCCTTGCTACACTCTCTTATATACTTTTTGGAATTTTTAACATGGACCTGGACCACATAACTCACTCTCAAAACAAGAAAAATACTTGGGTCATATGAACCAATTTGTGGTTATGTCAATGCTTCTTCAATTGACAACAATGAAGACTCTTTATACAGAAGTTCCATGCTGATGTCTAGATCATCATCTGTATTGCAGCATAAATCCACTGCCAACCTTCCTACCGTAACCTCAGCAAGCTCATCCCATATATCTCCTCTATCTTTTGGTTCGATGATATAAACTCTATAACTCAGAGAAACCATTCCCATCTCAGATTCCACTTTCACTGCCATCAGTAAGTACCCTAGGATACATGAAAGAACATGGTGCATATGTTACAAGATAAGACAATTTTGAATATTCATTTAAGAAGGGAAGAAGCATACCTTCAACTGTCCCATTTTCACTTGGTTTATGCAAAGCACGATATGATGGATCACAAGCTGACATGATGCCCATGATCTGATGCCTAGAGAAGTCAAGAATCCTTTCAATAACCTGATATCAATAAGTTATATTAATTAGATCCGACAAAGTTCCAATAATCCTCTGAATCACAGGATAATTAGCATGCACCAATAAGACATAACTTAAGTTGACAAATGGCCTAACCTACAGTCCCCAAGAAAAAGCTAAAAGAAAGGAAAGAAAGAGATTTGAGCACACAAACCTCTTCTTTATAGATCTGCTTTGGCATATCATGGTTAGACATTACAGCCAATGCTGCATGAATGCACTCCAGAGCACAAATAATTGATGATACAAGATCTGAGTCAGACTGCAATTAAAACAAGGTTTACTAATAAAATAGAGAAAGAGGCACAAACTTCACTGTTGCTGCACTCTAAATATAAACATAAAGCTTGTAATATAATTCCTGAGGTTCAGCTCTCGATTATATAAACATCCAAAATTAATTACTTAAATGTTTTTAATAAAAAAAAATCAGTAGGCTACAAAAGACAGGAGATAGGCATTAATTAAACATGGTGATGTTACCGAGTTACCTTAATTTACCATGGGCTATACCAAGGTGGACTAGGACTAAGGTAATTTTTCATAACTGCTAACTGTTCATCAATCAAACAAAATTGCATTAATCTACAAGCATGAAAGCTCAATTTTGATCATTAAATCCAACAGGCAGAATTCAACTTCAACTGTGCATGGTAAAACTCCAAATCTTCAGTCCATAAAACAGAAAGCATCCCACAGATAACAATTACTGGCTGCAAATACAATTTGAAATAATATATACATATGTATCTTAGCATACAAAAAGATGCAAGAAACAATCCTTTGCAGCTGGTGCTTCACACATCATTGCAAAAAGGGTTTATTTTCTTTTTTTCTGTTCCAGTTACTCAACCTTTCTCGTTTACACAATTCTTTAACAGTGTTTCCAATGGTATATCATTTTTATAAACCTGTTATACATACACACAAAATAGGACAAGTATAGGAGAACAAGGCATCCTTAATAATGAAGACACCAACAGAAAAGGAGAGAGAAGAAAAAACAAAAAGAGCTAGTGCTTCATTATCTACTCCCAATTTCAACTTCCCTCCTCTAGGCAAAGAACCATGGTAAGAAAAGTGAGAAGTCCCATTTACAAATAGTTACATGATCTGTCCTCTAATGTGATAACAAATACAAAAGAAAAAAGAAAAACATGAATAACATCTCACAATGTACTCTGACTCCCTCCATTCCCAACTCAACTTCCCTTCCAAGGGCAGAGAACCATGGTAAGAAAAGTGACAAGTCCCACAGATCTAGAGAAAATATACTGTAACCAAACTAATAAAGAGATGAAATTAGTAACAAATAAGGAGAAGTCAAGCAAAATGACTTAGCTCTTAGAATCTCCAACAGGAATGAGGAGGGAGGGAGGCAAGAGAGAAATTATTTATTAAAAAATAAAATAATAACCAGATGCCCAACATCTATGTCTCTAGAACTCCTAAGCTGGCTTCCCCTTCCCAAACTGATCTCTAATTGAATTTTAGGCAACTTAACCAACTAAAACATAAAAGAAGCATACATCTAGGTCTCATAACTCTTCCCAACTGAGCACTCCATTGATTTTAGGTAGATTCAAACCAACTAAAACAAAAGAAAGTAGCATACACCTAGGTCTTGTCTTTGGGATTATATAAGGTTGAAAGAAAAAATTGAAAACCAAAGAACCAAGGTTGACTACACAAGAAGACCTAAACCATGATTAAAATCAAAAGAAAAATGTGTAAAACAAAAAAAATACAAAAATTGATATGACATCAAGGTTGAAAGTCAAGCTTTTACACTTTAGGCCAAAAGAAGGCCATGGATGCTTGAACAACTGGCATGTGCAGCTGCACACTTCACTTGCCTAAGGGATGAGGTACAAGCTTTTTTTTTTTTTGATAAATGAATGAGATATATTAATCAGCAGAGGAGAATAGTACAATGTCCCAAGGAGAGGCACGAGATGCAACCTCTCCTGGTTGGTTAAGTACAGCTTCCACTATATTATAACAACTTACAAAGTAGCACAAAAAAGGACCTCCCTGGATACCCCCTGTTTAGCCAGAGAATCAGCCATAGTATTAGCTGACCTACTTACCCATTTTACCTCAAATCTCATGTTCCTAGTTAACCACTTTACTTTTTTGATGAGGCACAAGCTTCACAAGCACAGTTCTTTTAATAAACACATAGCCATATCAAAATTCTCTTGTTTTATGATTCAACATGTCTTTTCTGTTTAATAAGGCTATTTTGGGGCCAACTTGCAGTATTGTTCTACTATTGTAACAAATATAATTTCAGTATTTTTTTTCTTTTGAATTTCCCTTCTTTCTTTCTAACAGCTTGAATTTTCATATTTTTCCCTTCAAGTCAAATAGCATGGTGTTTATCCCCTCACAACTCACTAGTGTGTCCTGTGCAAAGCCAATGGTGAGACATGTTATCACTTATTAATCTCATCCCAATAAGATTGTCACTAGTCCTCTTTGGTCTCCACCAGATTTTTTTTATCAGCAAAGAAGAATTTTAATTGAAATCAGAGTTAAAAAGTTTTACAACTTTGTGTATGGAATTAGAGCTCCCACACTATTCCACATTTCTGTCCCTCTTTACATTGCAGCCCAAAACAAGTTGGTCTCCACCAGATATTGGGTTCATCAAGCTCAACTTTGATGAAAACAGTATGGGAAATCCAGGTATTTCAGGTATAGGAGGTGTTTTGGGGACTAAAGAAGGCAAATCAATTGCCTTGTATTCAGGCCCAATCAGTGTAAAAGACAAAGGGCAAGGTATATGAATATTTTTTTGATAAATAAGAGGCAAGGCATATGAATATTAGAAAACTAATTATTTAAGGAGATTTCAAGTTGGTTGTGGGTTGGCCGCAAAGTGAGGAAGCCAGATTGTGGAACTACAACAATGAAAGAAAGAAGTTTAAATGCAGCAGTGATCTGGACAATTTGGGAGGAAAGGAAATCTTTGAAGGCAAGGAAAGAAGTAAAGAAGCTGTGATTGAGGTGATTACTCTCAGAGTAGCACATTGGGGAATAATTGCATGTTCTTCATCTAGAAGAAAGATTGTTTATGAGGCCTGATCTCCTCCATGTGTTGGGTGGAAGAAATTAAACTTTGATGGTAGTTGTATGGGCAATCCTGGACCATCAGGTATTGGTGGGGTAATTAGGGAAGAAAATGGAAACATTCTAGCTTTGTACTCAGGTCCTATTCAGCATGGAGATGTGGTGAGATCAGAATTATTGGCAGCAGTCTATGGAGTAGAGAAAGCTAAAGAAATGGGGATTACTAAGCTGATTATTGAAGGTGATTCAAAAGTACTTGTGGGCAGGTTGAAAAAAGGGGAAGGAATCATATGGAAGTTAAGGAATAAATTCAGGAGATACAAGCAGATTTCTAAAGATATGATGATCCAAATAAGATGGATTAGGAGGTCTGCAAACAGTTTGACTGATGGTCTGGCAAAGCAAGGAACTCAAAGACACTCTATGTTCTGGGCAATTCTGTAAATAGTGAATAGTTTTTTTCTGGGTGAGCTTTGTTTTTGTGCCCACAAATCTTTGTTGTACCTCTTTTTTAATCTAATGAATCAATTTTGTGTTGCTGATCAAAAAAAAGAAAGAAGTTCAAATGGCTGACACAAGATATGGAAGTGAGGTTGCAAGGGGTTAAAAGATGTGTAAATTCTTTAGCTGATGCTTTGGCTAAATAAGGGGTGGGAAGAAATCAATTATTTTGGCATAATTTAAAGATAACAAAGAGTTCTTCGGGGAGAGAATAAGAGGGTTAAAATATCTAGGATTTTATTTATTATTTGTAGTCACTCTTTATTTATCTCTATTTGGTCAAAAGGCTCAGGCCCCAAGATTTGAGGCATGTTGCAGACAAGGAGCACATGAGATAACCCTCATTTACACTTCATTTATACTGCATACCTAATCAACATCTTTGTTGCACCCAGACTGGGCCACTGTCAGCCCAATACCAGCCTAACCCAAATCCTTTGGGTTTAGGCTGAAACAAGAAATAGCTCAAGTCACTCTAATGGATTTGGGCCAGGAATGCAGCTGGCAAAAAACTCCTAATAAACAACACAGGCACTTAAGTTCAGATAATACTGCAACAGATGAATTTCTTTTTTTTTCTTACCCTTATTGGAGTTAACAATGTGGCTTCCCCTTGTGTACATTCAGGTGTCAAACTTTCCCTCCAAAATAATCCTCTTTATGTGCAAAGCCTACCTAGACAAAATCCTCAGCATCAATCATCTAATTTCAAGAGCAAAGACCTATAAAATTCTGTGTTTCTTTTACGAAGTTAGGAAGGGGTAGTGGCACATCTTCTCGCCGTTCATGATTATTCTTCCAAAGACTGATCTCACTTCAGAAAGCTTTTGGGGCATCAATGGTTATCCTTATGGACTAGTCAGCTCTTGCTGACACATGCCTACCGAAGGGATTCAGTAAAATGCATAACATCGTTTGGAATTTAGCACATTTAGCCATATGTGGAGTTAGTGGAGTGAAAGGAATTAGTGTATTTGAAAGCAAAGGAAATTAAGAGCAGGTGGTAATTGGGAAAGTGGAGCATCTAGTCTGTCTTTTGTGCTTCCACCACATTGTCCAATATTAAGTGACTTAATCCTGTCCATATTTCTAACTGTTGGAATATAGCATTTGCAAAAGTTGTTTTCTCTGATTGGTGGAGTAGACGTTTAGGTGTACATCTCATACATGAGCTAGAAAGTCATCAGCTTGTGACTTCTATAAACGGACATAACTTCTTTGATACAGGAATGAAAGTGATACTTTTTTTTGAGAAGGAAACAACCAATGCCTTGTTAAGAGAAAAAGAAAAAAGCAGGAAATATGACTTATTCCATTTTTAATATCAAAAGAAACAATTGGATTTACTCTATTGATTTGGAGTAGGTGGTATAACTAATTCAATACTGTACCCTGGCTCTAAAGTGAGATGAAGCTATTAAAAAAACAAAGTTAGAAACAAACTTTGGCAGTCTTTTCCATGAGACTTTCATATATAGCTTCTTCATCCTCAGTAAACATATCAAATAAAGCCATGTTAACATGCAGCTACAATTCAGATTTCTAAGGGCAAAATTCCTTTTTTATTGGTTAAGGGCAATGGTTCTTATTCAGATTTATGTTGAACAGCCAAAGCTTAGAGTAAATGTGAGTACAGAAATATTCTGAACTAGTTGAAATGCATGAGCTAAAATGAAATATAAATGAATCAAAGGAAGCAAAACTCTAGCAAATCAGGAAAAAATACACACACACAACTTCTTAGGTGGTGTACAGTGCAAACTTTAGACCAAAGAGGGCATCCAAATACAGCAATAACAAACTTACACTTTCATTTTCTTCGATAGATAAACCTTCTGCTCGGCGGATTTGACGATCTATTATAATTAGAAGTCTAATAAGAATATCCGCAGGAACCAAGTGTAGAATTTTCTTTGCCCGGATAGACATAACTTCATTTACAAGCACTTTTACATCCGCAAGAGGTAAAGAAGGCCACTCTGTTTCATCCTGATCATCATTAAGGAACTCTGCTCTCCCACATAGGTCCTCCAACAACTCACAAAAGCTCCCAATTATGCCATCTAAAAATTCATTTCCTTGATCCTTAAGCCAAAAGTGCAAGAAGAAGAAGAAGAAGATGAAACCAATAAATCAAATAGACAAACCTTGAAGCTCAATAGGATCTGGTCCAGCTGATAGAGTTACATCTCCACCCCCTTTTTTCTTAACTTTTGGTTTTCTAGAAGAAACTGAGGGTGGTGCCTCCTGCAACTCCAATTTGTTTCTAAGTTTAGGAAACAGAAGGAACCAAATCAAATATGTGCTGATAAGCAAGAAATATACATACATTACTAAGATTCCCGCCGATGTGATGACTAAAACCTTCTCCGTGCTCTCTTTGGACTTGACTAACAACAGGAACATTTGGTTCAAAAGGTTTCTTTTCAGATACCAAGATATTGTAGTTAGCCTCCTTGATAAGACCTGAGAAGCTTGAACAATACAATACATAATAAGCATAATGCCAATTCTAAACCAACTAAATAAAATAAGACATTAGAACATGAGAGAAAGAAAAAGCAACAAAAAGAGAAGAAAAGTGTATACAAAATCCAGAGTTATGAATTCCATAAGGTCATAAATAAACGCCAGCCCAAATAAGAACAACAATCTAACATTGCTCTTCCATTTTTTTTTATAAGTGAAAATTCATTAAGGTTTCATTAAATCGGTAAGGATAAGCAACTGTTACAAGCTTCCCAGAGGGAGGCACGAGTTGCAGCCTCACTCTTAAAGAAAAAACAGTACAAGAATTACAAATGAGCCATTCATCAAAAAAAATAAAGAATTACAAATGAGCCCAATAATACTGATCCCTAATTACCCCTTGCTTAACTAAAGAACCAGCCAAAGCATTAGCCTCCCTCCCCACCCATTGCTCTTCCGCTTTTTTCCATCAAACCTAATATTCTGTGGTTTTCTTAGGTTATCCAGGAAACCATTTCCAATTGATAATTCTCTTTGAAAGTCTTGGGTGGTGAAGGAGAAAAAGAATGGCATAAAGAGGTAAAAAGAGTAAATGAACAAAAACTACAAAGTATAAACTATGGAAGAGAAGGCTCAAGACTAAATTTTACAGTAAGTGACACTCCCCTTGGCAACAAATCCCAGCATCCCCTAAGCTCCAACATATGACCAAAAGGAATTGATAGACAATATGCACTTCAAGCTTATATCGTATATAATGCTCATCCAAGTCATCAACTATCCAATACCAGTAGAACCAATGAAATATGTATTGCCTTCAAAAACGTTATTCTACAGTACAAATCTGGCTGAACCAGACTCATCAATAAAAGTATTCTCTAAGTCCAAATCAGAAGCACCAGTATAGAAAGAATTTCCAGCTTCAATAATCTCACCAAGGATGCCTCTAAACATCAACCTAATATTCAAATGGCAGCAAATCCAAATCCACTCTACCAGAAACTGGATGTCATCAGCAAATGACATATTTGAACGTGGAGAAACAGTTGCCTAAATATCAATCCCCTTTATTTATCACTCAAACTTTTCCCATCAAACAAGTTTGGAAGTTGGAACACCACTAAAACAGTCAAGGGTAAAGGTGAAGCCTGAGACTGTGGAAGAGCCTGGGCTCTAAAAATTGGCCATCAAGATAAAATATTTCTGGCATAGCAGACTGTCCAACTTACTCTTCTCAGCTCTTTTCACCCTAAACTAAGAGGTGGCATTCACTTTCTCTAAGTAGTAGGTCAAATGCTCATGTTCACTGTTTATCAATAGATTATAAGAAATTTGTTCGTTAGCCAGCATGTAATCCAGGGTTAAGCATGCCAAAGCACCTGATCCCATAATACAATACGCATGCATTTTATTATTTTCCCCCTCTAATTTCCATATCTGTCTCCAATCTCCATAACATCTTGCATTGACAGCAGTAACATCCAAGGAGAGAATGCGTGTTACTGCTGAGTTTCTCTCTATAAGTGGGTGAAGATAATCTTTGTGATCCCAACGGGGGAAATCGCATGCCCAACCCGAGTCCAGCACGGAAAAAAGTTCTATACCCGTTAAGGATGTGATGAAAACATAAAGATGGAATGACTAACTTCAAATAGCTAATTTTTGCAAAACTCAGGATTGAGTAATGCACAATAGAATTTTAAATATAGGAATACTATCGTTACCTGGAACGGAGTAACCAAATGCTTCAGAGTTGTATCGAAGAACTTCATTGTATAGGCTTAAAGGTTCTGCAAATCCGTAGGGCGACGAACTAACATCATCTCTAATGTTTCTGCAGATAAAACTAGGATTACACTAAAGGCAAACAACAAAAAAACAACAAATAATAACTTAGCCGGCATAAAGTGCACTCAAGCCCTCACTGTGCGTAAATTTAGTGTGCATTTTCAGTTAAGACAGTCCAATTCCCTTGTATGGTCAAAACCTTGAAGCTCGCATACACTATTAAGCTTTAAACTTTAAAAATACATATAAATTCAGGGGAAAACTTACAGGTAAGAAACGTCAGTGTCTCTAAGTAGATCAGCAATCTTACTAGCCTGAGCAAGAACATCTTTCCTATTCAACGACCGAGCACTGCTCTGGTCATCCAACAGTCGAAGCTCCTGATCAAGAGCGCCACAGAACACCGGAAGTGACGGCAATGGCAGGCAAGGCGCTACCTCCGAATGTATAGTATTTGAAAGCCGGCACGCCTTCTCCTGACCGAAACCCCCGTAATTCCAACCGTCGGCGTTTGTCATCGATTAGGCGACGTAACAATACACACATGAGCATCGATTCGAATTCATAACCATCGAATTCGAGCAAGAAACGCAAAAATTCGGGTACTTCAACAGGAAATTAGGGTTTCAACAGTGGGATTTAGAACACGGAAAAGCCCTAAACGGAAGAAGTGTAGACCAGAAAGAATTTGGTGAGACGCAAATGGCGGGGAAAGCGGGAGAAGAAAAATTTTGGGATATTTCGGCGAGAGGATTTGCCGGGCGGTGGATTTTACAGCTTGGTAGGGAAGTCTACGTTTAAAATTACTAATATACCCTCAAAGTTTATCATAATTACGGGAATTTGTGGAACTCCTTGCGGCGTGTTTAGTTTCCGATGGAAACTATCCTAGCTGGGCTGGGGCGATAAGTAATTGAGTTTGAGTTGAGGCTTTGAGCTGAGCGTAGTTCGGCTTCGGTCGTCAAAGGTTGTCTTTCCAAGAGAAGAAATGTCCCGAGTACTCCTGAGTTTTGAACTTTTGATTCGTGGCAGCTCGTCAATACTTGTACTGCAGTAGGGTATTAGGATTCCGAATCTTCTACGGTTCTCGGACAACACTAGGGCAATTATGGATATGCCACGCCATCCTAACGTAACATGGATCAAAGTGTCCAGAGCTGATGCAGCAGCAGCAAATTATGATTATTGATCGGATCGGTTTAACGAGTATCACTGTAGATGATTCGTACAATGGGCTAGTTAGGTCTTCCGCAACCTGGTCGTTATTATGTGCATAGAATTATAGATATGTGTAAGGGCTGAGTTAGTTTGCAATGCATACACGTGATCCTGATTCAGATGCAAATTTTGCACATGACGCGGTTCTGTACTTTTGTATTTATTTTTTTGTAATTGTGATTTGCATTTTTATCTGATGTAAAATTTATTCTTTTATTTGAATAATATATAATGTTGAGTTTAGGATGATTGTAAAACTACAAATATGTACATTTGAAATACAAGGTTATTTACAAGTTGGCACTATGCATATTTGTATTTCTACTCTTCGCAGCTGAGTCTTAGTGTCTCGTTTGCATCCACTAACAATGCAATTTTTGCACTAATGCTCAGTTTGGGAATATTGCAAATGTAAGGCTTAGAAATATTGTATATATCTTTCAACAAAAATAATAAATACAAGGTTTTGTGGTGAATATATTTATATTTGTACTTTTTCCAAATTAATGATCATTGAATAAATATATAAATATACAATGCAAATACAAGGTTTTGCATTAAACAATTTGCATTTGCACTTTTCCCAACACTAAACCTAAAAAAACGATGCAAATTTTGTACTACTTCATCCTACCTCAATTCTTAGATAAAGTGGGGACACATCAATTTCCTTCCAAATAATTCATTGAGGAATCGGTAAGGAATGTGCTTTTTCAAGAAATATGCACCAATGCTAGATCACCGGAACAAAAAAGCAAGGAATGGCAAGGAGTGGGGCCCGGGCACCCCCTCCCTATCCCCGCGCTATTAGCCCCAATTCAATGCTGATCCAACGGTATTGTGTCATTGATCTCAAATGTTTTATTAAAATAATAGCTTCATTAATGATATATTAATGTTTATGAAATGAAGAGATTGTTTGATATCAATTCAGTTCTTTTATTTTTTTTTCCCCTCATTAGCCTATTTTTCTCAAATAATAATATATTTATCATTCGTGCTAATAACAAAGTGCTCATATTTTCAATTTATCAAGAGAACAATTGGTTATTTAGAGCACCTTAGGAGAGCATGCTATTCTCAAGTTAAAGCATACATTATTTAGAACATCACAACAAAACATCATTGAAATATTGCCCCTTCTTCACCGAAGATATATGGGACGCCGAAATTATGTCTCTAAAAGGTGTTTGGCATCGGTGCTGAGAACATTGCACCATTTTTCTTATAAAAATTGTGTTGGGCACGTGGAGTTGTTTATTTAAAACCCGTGTTGTTACATAGGCATTTTCTAAAAAAACAACATTGGTTTTGGTTGGTATTAGTGTTGGCAGCAACATTAAACTACATTATCCAACATCTAAGATGATGCCACATCATTGCACCGTTGGAAGCAATGCAGTTTTTTTCTCACAAAACATTGAAATTGACGTTGCTCCATACCACACTTTCACGGTTTTCAATGCATGGTCTGGAGCAAAGGGGTTTTTTTTCTATAAAAAATTTGTATCAAACAAGAGAGCAATGTTTGAAGCACCACTTTCTCTGATATGGTGCTTACATGGCGCCACTTTCTTAGAAAATGACATCGATGCCAAACATCGCCCTAAAAGATGGTTGTAATGAAATGGCCATCACCACTAAAAGGCTCTTTTTATGTTGTGACAATGATGAAAGAAATGGGGAAAAGGGGAAAAAACACCCACTAGGGTAATGTTTGGTATTATTGCCACTTTTACTTGTAACATTTTACATTTTAGGTCGGTCAATACAAATTATATGAAAGTATATTTTTTTTCTATCACAAATGCTTTGAGTTATCAATACAATATTGGTACCATTGTTGTTTCTCGAGAAAACGTCAAATTTAATGTTTCTACTATCAACCCCAACACCAAATCTAATGCCTATATTATTTTAGTGGGGGTGGTTATCTAATGTTATGTGAGTAGATGATTTCTTAGTAATTTGTATTAGTCAACCTAAAATATTGCAAGTATAAGTGGCAATGGTACCAAACACAACCTAGGTCGTTCAACGATATCAACATTGGCTAGTAGAAAATGACGACCAATGATGAAAGTAACAATCATTCTACGGGTCTTTAAAAGCTCAAAGGAATGTCAAATACCATGGTTTTAAAATTGTCATTGACCCAGGTGGTCAGACATTTTGACTTGGGAATTGGTTACATTTTCGGTTTTGTTTTTTACATGAGCCATTATTTTGGAGAAAAGCATTGAAATGGTCAAAGAACTGCTGATCTAGGTAGTTGACTAGTTGGAGCATTCGACTCGATTAGCAGTTTTTGGGTTGAGGTTAAAAAAAAAAACTTGACATTCAATCATGCTTCTCATTTATAACTTTTAGCAAAATAACTATTGCGCAAGCTCATGAGAAGTATTCTTCTTCTTCATTTTCTTATTATTTTCTCATCTTATATTTCCTTCATTTTCTTTCCCTAAAATGAGCTTGGATTTAAAAGGAGTGAATATTGACTAAGCGCCATTTGGCGCGTCTTTTCGCACTAGCTGTCGGCTTTTTGAAGCTTGGCAGCCCCCCTCTGGTATTTTTCCGTTTGGTTGGGAAAAGCTACAACCTCAAAAAGACATAGGAAGCCCATTTCGAGCTATTTTTTTAGAAGCCTCAATTTGAGATTTTTGCCCTTTTTTCAACTCACTTTTGTGCAGAAATACACACAGATATACACGCCTTAACCAAACATTCTTCAAACTGTTAAGATATTTATGCAAAAGCTTACATTGTCTTTTGACTGTCAGAATTTCCAGAAGATATTTCAGAAAAGACTTGCCAAACGGCCCCTAATTCAATTTGAAGAATCCATTGACTTCCTCTTCTTATTCTTCTCTTCTCTCGTATATATTGTTTTTGTTTCTTTTTCTTTTTTCTTTTATAAACAATAACTCAGATTTCAAGGAGTGAATATTAATAGTTATAGTTTGTGCGAGTCCATCAACTTACTCAGATTAGATGGAAAGGTTTTAGGTGTTTCATTGTTCCTCTTCATTTGACAAAAACTGAGAAAGGTAGTGAAATTTTCCTTTTTTCGTCTTTGGACAAAAATATAGAGAGAGAAGGTGAACAATCAATGATAAAGGGGTTTCTTCTTCTATGGTTTTGATTCCAAGAAAAAAATGAAACCCCCCAATCTTGATGGTCGTTTACCCTATATTTCTGACATTGTCTCTCCATTTTTGAGTCTTGTTCACAAGAAAAAAAACAAGACTCAAAAAAAGAAAGGTAATGGCCTTTTATCATTCACTCCTTTTGTCTGAGTTTTCATTCAAATAAATAAAAAAATAAAAATGAAACCCCTCAATCTTGCTGATCATCTATCCTTTGTTTTTGAGTTTTTGTTCACCTAAACAATACAGCTTTACTATACATTTTTTTTCTTGCCCTCTATATTATTTTTTATTGTATCTTCCCATTTTCTATATATTTCATGTATCTTAACAACAACAACAACAATAATAATTCGCTCAACCTGAGTAGTTGAACTGCTGACCCGGAAATTTGAGACCAATGTGATTCCATTTTTAGGCCGATTTTTAAAACCTTGTTGAATATCAATGGTCATTTTGAAGATTTTTGGCAAGCGAAAAGTAATGGGTACAATTGAAACCAACAAAATTGACACTAGTTATATATGGACGGGCATCACTGGAAGCGGTATGAGAGACAACAAGGGTGAGAGTGACAAAGCTGGATCTGGAATCCTGAGGTATAAACTTTTTTGGATTGTTTTCCCCAAAAACGACTTCATTGGATTTTGAGGGTGATTACGTTTATCTGTTGATGTGGCACTCAAACCACATCAGCAATTATGAATGGGGATTTAAATGTGTTGATGCCAAACACTCTCCTACTTTCATCAAATACAGTTCGGATCGGGTAGGCACGTTTAATGAGCACTTGAAAAATTTTTGGATACCTGTCCCTTAAAATACCCCCAACCTACCCTTGAAAATGATTACAAAATACAAAATGTAAGGTTCTGCATTCTACATGTTTGTATTTGTATTCCTTTCAAACTAAGCCTAAAGAGTATAAATACAAATATATACAGTACAAATATAAGGTTTTGCACTCCACATATTTGTATTTGTACTCCTTCCAAACTGAGTCTAAGGAGTACAAATACAAATTTGTAGAATACAAAACCTTATATTTTGTATTATTTTGTATGGAAGGAATATAAATACAAAAATGAAGAGTGCAAAAACTTGTATTTTGTATTATTTTGTATATAGACTTAATTTGAAAGTGGTACAAGGTTTTGCACTCTACATATTTGCATTTGTACTATTTCAAAAATTAAGGTTGATGGCAAATGCTTTACCAACAATATATTTTAAAGTAAGCATTACTAAAACATAACATATGAAATATAAATTTATTAACAATAGGGGTACACTTAGGATTATTGGAGACCAAGAGATAATATAAGTATATAAAATGACATTTTTTTGTACATTGGTTCAATTATTCATAACAAATGAGAGACATAGAGATATGCAATTTGAGTTTTATGTGATAGGCAAATATTGTTTAGATAAAGGAAAATTCTATAAAATAGTTATAAGACTAATTATATTGTACAAAGCAAAGCAGTGTTAAACAATTAATAAACAACATCTTTAGAAAAGAACATGCATATAAATGGCAATAAATTATTCAAACGCCAATTGTTTGACAATGGATATGATATTAAATATATTAGATTGGAGAAACAGTTTAATTTAAAAACAATTAATGAGTGAATATAAAACTAATGAACTTGATTAGCATTTGTCCATCCACCTGACAGAACTAAGAGGTGGGACCCATCAAGGAGACATAGGTGATTGATACATCCAGCTATACTTAGATATTCTTGAAAATATTTTCAGGTGAGATTCTATTATTTTGTTCTTATTTTTTCATGGAAAAAAAAGGGTTACCACTAAGTGTTGGCTCCGGCAATCCAGGTATTGGGAGGGGTTGACGGTGGACTGAATGTAGAACCAATGTTTTGCCTTTATTTTCACAAAGTGCGTGTTTTTTCTCCACCTTTTCAAGGCCATTATTGTACCAAGCAATGGATGAAGGCCATTACTCACTAATTAATGCATCGATCATTTGTTTAAGGTTGTTTGTTAACATTAATGATTATCTATATCTATATGGAATGTGCCAAGCTGCTACTTTCTTTCTTGTTTTGAAATGTATTTATCATTTTTTCTATTTCTTGAAATGTTCTAGTTTTAAACGTGAATAAACAAACTCAAGCAGTCAATTAGCTTTAATATTTTTATGTTATCTCATTGACACTCTTTCTTCTTTCTCATTAAGAACTTAATTATCTATTCTTGCCATTAACTCTCTATTTCAATAACTCATTCTGCTAATTTTCGCTATTCTCCATTATTCCATTAAATTGCCTAAAATTTATTTCCTATTTGATCTTTTGAAAATGTGTCAAGCTGTCACTTTCTTCCTTGTTTTGAAATGTATTTACCATATTTTTCATTTATTGAAATGTTCTAGTTTCAAAAGTGAACAAACAAACTCAAGCAGTCAATTAGCTTTAATAACTTTTATATTATCTCATTAACACTCTATCTTCTTTCTCATTAAGAACTTTAATTATCTATTCTTGCCATTAATTATCTATTTCAATAACTCATTATGCTAATTTTCGCTCCTCTCCATTATTCCATTAAATTACCTAAAATTCATTTCATTTTTTATCTTTTGAAGGGCTACAAAATGGGGGCATCCCATCTCCCAATCCATAACCCCCCATCATAAGTGAAGGCAAGATTTGATCCCAAGTATCCGCTACAACCAGCGGGAGACCAATGACCTTACCAACCAGCTGGTTGGCACCTTGCAAACCATAATTTTATATACATCATATATATGTTTATATTAAATTATAATTATTAATAAAAACAAATACATTGAAATGGAGATATTCAATGATATTAGGCTAAATAATCTACATCCATTTAAAAGATAATTAATTTTTAATTTAAATAATCGAGTAATTCATGTTTCATAATATAAATTATTTACTTCACTCAATAAATAAAACCAATGTTTAAAAAACAAACTTGGAGGATGAATAGTTTTTGCCTCTAGATCATGGGTTAATAGTTCATCTGTCTAGGTTGGATGAGTCAAACCATGAACTATCATCCATGATGAAGGGTGATTTGGCCCGACCTAGTAATAGGGGGACACGTGGACACGACCTAAATAGTAAGATGACAGTTCAGCCCGACATGCCAAGTCCGCAACAGATCGAGTTCGGATAGTCAAACCACATCGGGACGAGTTCACCTCGGTGTAAGTGGATGAGTTCACCTCGATGTAAGGTCGCATCAGGACCACCTCGGTCCCAAGGCACTTCGGCGTTCACCCCAAGTCGGATCTAAAGAGCACTAGCTCGGGTAATACTGACAAACCACTACATGGCAACCCCGAAGATCTCGCCGTCAGATTCTGAGCCTCGCGGGATCACGCCTCGTAATGATAAGCCTTATCTCCTCCCCGTCTAGTTCAGGCGGAATTGATAAGCCCTATCATCAGTTATCCCCCATTAATGCGGAAACGGATCTCATCATGACGAGGATCCCGGAACCGCTACGCGAAACCCGTGAGGACTCCACTATATAAAGGCTTTAACCTCGGAGGCCCACGGGACGCGTGATTTATCTGCTCTCTAGCTCTCTACATTTTAAAGCTTTTCAGCTCGCAACCAAATATACTGACTTAAGCACTGGAGCGACCTCGCCGAGCAAACATCCCCGAGTTCTCTAATTCTTCTTTTGCAGAATCGACCTAGTTCGCCATTTACTGGAAGCCATATCACCTCTGGCAAGGAGCAGTCAGATCGCGCAACATCAATCCATTTGTATATGCATAATATGATATAATATAATTTACATTCTGTGTGTATATATTATTTTTGGTTTAATTTATATTTATATTTTTATTTTTATTCATATATAAATAAAAGAGCCAACAATAAAAAATAAGGGCACAAAAATTAGTTTTTTTTTGGTATAGTGGGGATGCAAAGATCATAAAAAAGTTGTCCAAAACTAAATAGACACAAAGTTAAGTTTTCTAGAAGTTTTCAGTACATTGTATATTGTAACAGGTTTGACCAATGGCTATGTCAAAAGGGTCAATGGTTCAATTGCATAGGTCAAACAGGTTTGACCAAACCAGCTATTTTTAACAAATTAATAGGTTTTAGGATACTCGAATTAGAAATAGGCCGAGTAATGTTTTGAATGGTTTAACCATCCGAGTTAAAAATATTCAATAAAACGTTGTTGATAAAATTAATAAAAGTTATTATTATTATTATTATTATTATTATTATTATTATTATTATTATTATTATTATTATTGTCATTATATTGATAAACAATGTTTTTATTAAAATAAGAAAGATAAATTAGTTAATAAAAAGGTAATAAGATGAACTAAAATCTAATATCCAATTAAAATTCATTTATTATTAATATAACACTAATACAAAATTATTAGTTTTATAATTATTATTTTACTAACCAACTTAAATTCCATTGGAAATAAAAATTTAATATAACTAATTAAATTTAATAAGAATTAGTAAAAAACCATAGAAAACTATCAATTTTTAATATAGTTTAATTAATTTAACAATCCTATGAACCTCCTTGCCTTTTGACCTTAACAAAAACTTCCCATATTGTTTTGAGAAAAAGAGCAAATCACTTCATTCCATTAGCATTCGAAATAGAAAATGTTAATGTAATGCAATGTTTTTTTTAATATACCAAATTTACTCTTAACCAACTTCATTCAAATGTAAGTTTACTAGAATACCTTGGAAAAAAGATATACTTCCTTTTAATTCACTTCAGCCTTTTTAGCTTATTTTGTCCAAAAATAGTAGAGAGATTTAATATCTGAAAGTTGTCACGCAAAATAAATTAGTGGAATGTAAAGTTGAAACATTGTATGGTAACACCTTAACAATGATGATAATAGTATATTTGTTACTTCAATGAAAATGAGGTATTTGCATTTTTTTTGAACTACATAAAGGTCAAAGGTCAAAACACAAACATGATTTATAGAATTATCATAATAGTAGTTGATGTAGCGCAATCCGGTCAGTCCTAGCTGTCAACGACCTTGCCTTTGACTGGAGCAACAGGTGCCTGAAACGGAGAAGAAGGCGAGGAGTCTCCGGGGAGGAACCCGGTGAGGGTGCTCTGAAGCTCAAGTTAGTATTTCCTCAAAGGCAAGATCAAGACCAGATAGCGCAAAGTTATCACGTACCTCCATTCTCGGGGGGAAGATGGCCTTTTATAACCACTTTGCGCACTCACTCCCAAGCTCCTGTCAGGTCGGGTGTCATTACCTTTGCACTTCTGCCAGTTCGGGTGTCGTCACCTTTGTTGGGGCAGGCAATCGCCACTGCTCTCTTTGTCGAAGCCGTCTCTGTAACTAGAGGTGGCGGTGGCAGGTGGTCGTTGAAGTGTGGCTGTCAAGCGTCAGATCCCAAGTTAGTCTGGTGCGCCACCTCAGGATACGGGCTCTGGTGTCAGGTACGGTGGTTCAATTCGGTGGCCAGGAGACAGTGCCGGAGTGGTGCGCGAGGTAAAGTCTTGAGTTCGGATAGAAGTGTGGCCCGAACTGCCCTGGGGTGGGCCAGTTCGGGTTGTGGCCCTTTGTGATCTTCGCAAGGTTTGGGGCCAAGGGGAGAGTCCGGGCTTCTTTTGGGGAGCTCGGGTCACAAGTCCCTCTTGGGGGAGCTCGGGTCACAGGTCCCTCTTGGGGGAGCTCGGGGTTCCTCTTCTTGGAGCTCGCGCCTTGAGCACTGCTGTGCCGAGCTGTCGATCTTGCCAGGTCACCCTTGACTGCTTCCACGTGTCAGGTGGTCAAGAGGTCGGGTCAAATTTACCTCCATCAGTAGTTTTTCTTGTAATCTTACCTTAAAATAATTCAAAAATTATTATATACCAATAAAAATTTACTATTAAATTAGCCATTCTCACTAAAGCGTAACTTTTGAATAACATACCCTTAATGAAGGAAAATTTATGATATCATAAAGACATGGTCCTAAAAGAGATTTAACCGACCAAAGCACCCTATGAATTCAATGAATACCATCTCTTTTATTATATAGGTTGGTTGCGCCCATAAGTTTTTCTCGTATGATGTCTTTCCACTATCGAAGTAGAATCCAATTAACAAACAAGTAATTTAGGCCCCGTTTGGTTCATGGGAATGGGCTATTCCGATTCCAACTATTTGGTTGGGTGGAATCAGAATCCCATTTCTATTCCTGCTAGAATGACATTCCCCCATTTGCGGTAATGGCCATTCCCTGCTCCTCCCTTGAGAATGAAATCTCATTCCCACTGATTTTAATTCCCATTTTCATTCTTGTCTGAACCAAACAGACTATGGGAATGACTGATTTTCAACTGTGAACCAAACGGACCCTCAGGTTGACTGCTTTGACTAAGCGTTTTTTTACCGAAATCAACGGTTTTTTTTCAACTTATTGGTAAAAGTGGACTGGAGAGATGAATAAAGTAACCAGAGAAGAAAACAAATTGACGAGAGATAAATGAATAAAGTAGCCAAAGTCTCACCTAATAGTGAAAAACTAATAAAACACACAGACACAGTGAAAGACTATCATGAAGCAAAGCGTAGACAAACAGAAAGCAACGGAACAAACGACTAAGTAACTAACGAATGGTCCAATCTCTAAACAAAAATAATAATAATAATAATAATAATAAATAAATGAAAGGTTTCCATAGGACGATAGATTAACTGGAAAAACGTCATTTGATCCACCCAAAAACCATTACCCGACCATCAACCCCTGGTGAAATCAGAAAAATTGTCGTCTCCACTTCCACCAGCCAGACCCAGATAGATGTAAAATTTATTGTAAAACGAAGCAAACTGCATGTTATTTCTTATTTGTAATTTATTGAAATAATAAGTGGAAAAACCCACATCGTTCCGTTACACTTGTTATTCACAATATAACTCATAAAAAGCGTGAAAAAGAAGCAACTCTCAAATTCTCCAAAACTGTTTCCCTTCAAAGGTCTGGCCGAACTTCCAGTACGCCGGTGCAACATCATCGGATTGCACCATCCTCCCGTCACTGGTAGTCACCTGAAACGACAAGCTCTGTCCAACCAACTGAGTCTGAGTGTGCCAATTCTGGCCCCAGTTATGCGTCATCTGTATCCAACCAGTATTGGATCCCTTAACCTTCACATCACGAACGTCGCCTGCGCCTGCGACGTTGTAGATGAGCACGAGAATGAAATAAGGGTTTCCATTGATCTCAAACTTCATGCCTCCGGTTTTAACGCACGGAATGCGTCGGTATTGGACAGGGACGATGCCAGCTCTGTACTTCGCAATCTTCAGGAACATGGGCATTGATAGATCAAAGTGCTTCAGAGGCGGATTGCACCAGTTGTCATTGGGTTTGCTGTAGTTAGGTGGGCAGAAGTTGGTTGCTGTTACGTGAATTGTACCAGGAAAGCACCAATTTGGGTCGTCGTAGCACTGGATTTCAAAGCAAGCACCACAGCTGAGGCCATTGTCGAAGAGAGCTGTGCTCAACGCCGTGGTCTCAAGGCCATAGCCCTGACTGAAGAGGTTGCCGTAGCCGCAGGCTCCCTCTGTAAAACATCAAGCCATATATAAGTCAATAGAAGAACAGCTAGTATTGAATTAACGAAGAACAATCGTAGTTTCATATCCAGGAATAGTAATTAATAACTTACGCATGGTTCCCCCGCCGTGGATATCACCGTAAAATGTCGCATGGGCGTAGTCCCAGCTATAATCTCCGGTGACATCCACCATTACAGAGGACATCAGAACGGTCGCCACTAAAACATATCTTGACCTCGCCATTTTTCAGTCTGTGCCTTTGCTCGCAATGCAAATTTACGTTCAGACAACTAGTATATATAGATAGAACGTTTTGAAAACGTAGAGCTTCCAAACTATGGAAAGTCTGTCAAAGGAATGTAAAATTAATTAAGGTTTCCCAATTTATAGTTTCCATTCATGAATCATAACTCACAAAACCATCTATGGACTTGAACTTGGTAAATTTCAAAAAAAAAAAAAAAGTAAGAAAATCATTCGGGAACCTCCTCATACTGGATCTGGACGAAAAATGGGAGAAAATTAAATGGGTGTGAACTTTGAAATTTGAATTATAATTAGAAATTTGTCAGTTGTCACATTTAATGAGGACTACCATTTTGGTTGATGAATGCGAAAAATCAGATTAAGAAACATCCATTTGATGGATTTCCTAAATTTTTTCTACAGGCATATTATACGTGGGCATCAATCTGCACAATGCAATGGTCGATCGTCTCTTTGAATGACTAAAATTGACAAAACAAGCAAAAGTTCCTAGTTTCGGCTGAATCATTTCTATCCATTTGATCGATGACCGATGGAATGATGGAAAAAAAATGAAAACAGTCTCCCAAAACAGAGACAAAACATGCATCTGGGCTGCCAATTCCAAAAGCGACTTCTAATGGACCATTGATAATGGCTAAAGTTTATTCTGAACGGGTGCGACTTGTTGTTACGAGTAAACTTTATCTTTACTCTGTTCTGTGGTGGCTTGTATACAGAACTTCATTTATCACTTGATGAAATGAACCATCATGGTTACTTGGTTTGTTGGCTCGCTTGGTTCAAATTCTGGTTAACAATTCCAAATTCGCCACTTTTAAGTGAACTTGGTTTGTCAGGAATAAGTTTTAGGTCGACCTAGGTTCATATTATTCAATTTCCATAGGTTGATTTAGGATCAAATCTTTCTGTTAGAGATGTCAATGGGTCGGGTTAAATGGTAAACTTGGCTTGACCCGATCGACCCTATAAGGTTGGGTTAGGGTTTTGATTCTTTGTCTCAATTTGGGTCGGTTTAGGTTTTGGCTGCCCTATCCCCACCAGGTCATGATATCCTTCATATATACAAAGTATTTTTGTAACTTTTTGACTTCTAACTCTATAGCCTTAATAGTTTAAGATTTGTTTACATTTTGGTTTTGATTTTCTGTTTTTTTTTTCTTTTTTTTTTTAAATGGGGAAAGTGATACCTTAGAATCTATAAAAAGGAACTTAAATTAATGGATTTTAGATCTTCAAAATCTGTAAAAAAAATACAATTGAAATGCTATAGGTCAGGTCGGGTCGGTATCGGGTTAGACCCTATAGGGTCAAGTTGGGTTCGGAATTATATATTTTTAAGGCGGAGCAGATCGGCCTCGGGTTGAGGTGCTGTAGGGTCAGGTTAGGGTTAAGGCAAACTCATGTGGAGCCTAGCTTGTTGACATACTTCTTGCTGCCACCAATGTTAGGGGGTTATGGTAGGGGTGTAAACTAATTGAATTCGAATTGAATAAGACAATATCCAAATTTGATTATAAAACTCAATGTTCAAATTCAATTAAATATTTGAATATTCGATTTAATTTGAATTTGATAAATTAATTATTTTAAGTAAGTAATATACATATATATTATTTATATAACTATATATATTATATAAATTACCTAAAATATTTAAATATTTTATATATTACATATATGATTTATATAGCTGGTTGAAGTTGAACATTTCAAGTTGAATCAGGACATATCTGAATTTGATTTGATTAGTTAATCGATATGAATAAAATATCTGAATTTGGACGACTATGGTATTCAAATTATCCAAACTCGACTGAATTATTTCAACTTTCAAATTTTGAATCTGATTTCCGAATACCATTGACACTCCTAATCATTACCCCCAATCGTGTGGCCCCATGAAGCAGAAATTTTTCTTAGGTTTGATTTGGTTTGTTTCTCACTTATACACTTTCTGATAATATGATTGCCTTTAATTTCTATTGTATTTCTAATGTTAATTAAGTTTATATTTCTAAATATCCATACTTGCAACTTTCTTTAGTTCGATTGTTAAAATACTAAACATTACATGTCAATGTCTGATGAATCAATTTTTGGGTGATAGCCAATTTTTTGTGCTAAGTACCTCATCATTTGGTCTGCTTCCAAGTGGCCGATGACTCAGGCTGAAGTGGAGAACTTTGGCTGCCGAGTTGGGCAGGCTAGGTGGCGAGCTGACTATAGTGTTGAGCTGCCTATGAGGTGCCAAGCTGACCAAGTGGCGAGCTGCCTGTGAGGTGCCGGGCTGACCAGGTGTCGAGCTGCCTGGGAGGTGCCGGGCTGACCAGGTGGCAAGCTGCCTGTGAGGTGTCAGGCTGACCAGGTGTCGAGTTGCCTATGAGGTGCCAAGCTGACCAGGTGTCGAGCTGTCGGGTTGACCAGGTGGCGAGCTACCTGTGAGGTGCCGGACTAATCAAATGGCGAGCTCCCTGTGAGGTGTCGGGCTGACTAGGTGGCGAGCTGCCTGTGAGGTGCCGGGTTGACCAGGTGTCGAGCAGCCTGGCGGCGAGCTAGATTGATGAGCTTCGTTGCTCTTTAGAGACCTGCAAGGAACCAAATGTCAAAGGACCCGGTGTGGCTAACCCGGCGAGGTTGCTCCGATGCTTAAGTCAATACTCTCATAGTAGACTGCGAGCTAAAAATCACAAAGTATGAGAACTAGAATTTGCTTATTTGCTTACTTGCCATTGGGGTTGGTGCCTTTATATAGGCATTGTTTGGCGTGGGCTTCATGCACCATATCCGAGATTTCTGCGATGTCGTCTAAGTGGTTCGAGATTCCTGGAGGTAACCGCCATGCACGTTGACCACCCTCCGAATCGTTTGGCACGTGGGCCAACTTCCAAGGATCGTGGGAGTGTTTGGATATGCATGCCGAATTTGTCGCCGAGCACGTCTCCCAGGCCGCCAGTTCGTGCCTGGGCCAGGTCACCAGGGCCAGGCCGCCGGGTCGCGATAGGGCCAGGCCGCTAGGTCACACCAGTGCCAGGCTGCCAGCTCACGCCAGGGCTAGGCCGCTAGGTCACGCTTGTGCCAGGTCGCACCTGTGCCGGGCCGCGCCTGTGCCAGGCCGTTAGGTGGGACACGATCAACTTGGTTAAGACAAGTTATTGCCAAAATGATTTCAGGTGTCACCTAGTTGTTCTGAGGTGTCACCTATTTCTAATGTTAATTAAGTTTATATTTCTAAATATCCATACTTGCAACTTTCTTTAGTTCGATTGTTAAAATACTAAACATTACATGTCAATATCCATAGGCATGATTTCAAATGTAAGATTGGTTTACTTTTAAATTCTTTTGTTGAAGAAAAAATTATATACGTCTAAGGGGGTATTTCTTTCATTATTGATTTTGTTTCTACAAACAAAAACAATTGTTCATATTATTTTTCTGAGATGTCAACCTTTTGTTTTCAAAAACAAAACCTAAGATTTAGGATTTTCAATTTTTATTTCTGTTTCGTAAAGTTTAGGTCTCATTTAGCATTTCTTAATTTGGAAAAAATATACTTCTACAAGTTTAGGTCTCTATTTCCTAAATTTTAGGTCCTATTTATTGGGATTAGTTTGGCACGTTAGCCTTTTTAGAAGAAATGAATCAAACTAGGAAAATTTTCTCGAATTTGAACGAATCAACTTGCAAACTGATAGGAAACTGTTCGGATTAGCTGCATTTGATGACTGTGTTGGCTGTGCAAATCAATAATAACACCCCACGTAGCCATGAAGTGTATATATCAGTATATGTCTCATAATCCTTCGATCCCCATTTTGTCTGAATGGCTGACGTGGGGCGTTATTATTGGTTAAACATAAACAGCCGTACGTTGATAAATTATTTCACAGCCAGAAATAATAAAATTATTTTTCTCATCATCATTCCCATGTTTACCAATTGGGTCGAATAACCCAAAAATAATCCGTTAATACAAGCTTGTCTTTCTATTTCTAAGTCTAATTAACACACAAATTAATGGAGAATTAATGAAGAATTTTTACGAATCTATCAAAAAAAAAAAGGAGAATTAATGAAGAAGAAGCTAGGAAGAGAAAATAAGTTCTATTTTATTTGTTTATTTTTTTTTGCTACCCTAGATTTCTGACCCTCCACGGATTAAAAATTTCTCCCCTCAAACGTTTGACCGAGTTGCCAGTTATCGGGTGCAACGTTACGGGACGTCACCGTTCTACCGTCGCTCGTAGTCACCTGGAATGAGAGGCGCTGCCCTTGCAACGGAGTCCATGTCTGCCAGTTTTGGCCCCAATTTCGCGACATCTGGATCCAATAAGTGTTGGAGCCCTTGATCATAACGTTTGTAACATCTCCGGCGCCGGCGACATTGTACACCAAAACGAGCGTCCACCACTGGTTTCCTTTGATCTCGAACTTGATGCCTCCGGACCTGACACATTTTACACGGCGGTATTTGACCGGAATGATGCCGGCCTGGTAGTCGGCTATCTCTACGAACATGGGCATGGAGAGATCGAAATGCTTAAGCGGAGGATTGCACCAGTTTCCGCTAGGCTTGGTGTAGTTAGGCGGGCAGAAGTTGGTGGCCGTGACACGAATTCTGCCGGGTCGGCACCATTTTGGGTCATCGTGGCATTTGATCTCGTAACAGGCTCCACAGGTTTGGCCATTGTTGAACAGGGCCGAGCTCAAAGCCGTCGTTTTCAGCCCGTAGCCTTGATGGAATAGGTTGCCATAACCACAAGCTCCGTCTATTCAACACAATAAAGCATAAACAGTCAGTTCCTGGTTTCTCCATTTTGATGCAGATCGATCAGAACGGTTTAGAGTAAGAAATTAATGGGAGTCTTCTTCTTCATGCATTGATGTGAAAACTACCATGAAAATACGAAGTGAAAGCCTTCTTCTTCCAAGAAAGTAAAAAAAAAAAAAAAAAAGAAAAAGATCGATGAACTCACCCATTGTTGCTTGGCCGGTTTCGTCTCCATAAAATGTCGCATGGGCCAAACCCCATCCACTCGCAGCCCCTATTACAGAGAGAAAAACCACAGTCATGACCTCACTCTGATACTCATAGCCAGCCATCTTTGCTCTCTCCCTTCCTCTCTATCTCTCTCTATAACCATGAGCTCAAGAAACTGGATTTTATAGACATTACATGAACAAAAAATCAACACAAATTAGTAAGAAGGCAAGAACATGAATCCAGATCTGGTGCAAATACAATTGGTGTACGTGGGCATGTGTGGTATGGAACACGTACTGACGTGTTCACTTGTAATTGATCACATAGCCAGGTTCTAACATTTGTGTTCCCAGCAGATCCAGGTCAATGTTTTGAAGTTCAAACAAAACCAAAAATAGGTGGGTAATTAATAATTATTGACCTCTTTTACGGTGTATAATAATGAAATTTAATAACATTCTAAATAATAGGAGACGACTTCAAAATTATATATATATATATATATATATATATATTCTTTTAAGTGAAAACTAGAATTAGGTTTATTATAACCCTAACGACTATTTATAAATATAACGTTCACTAAGGCTATGTTTAATTTGAAGGAAAAGGTAGTTACTTCAAATCAAACACAGCCTAAGGGGGCTGTTTAGTTAAATTGACATCTATCAGAATAACGTACATTTTGTATGAATTTTTCCTTGAAATTGGGACAAAACGTTTTTTGTTACTTTATGACAGCTAAGCGTCATTAATTATGTGCCACATAAGTTGAACGGTAAGAAAATGATTGCTATAATGAGGGCTCTCACATAACTCGAGAAAAATGTTTTAATCATAAATGGCTGGACCAAAAAAAATTTTAGAATTTAGTGGGCACCTATTTGGTGTGAAATAGGCATTGATTTTTTATAAACAGATCCAAACACCTAAGCATTGTAATGTTGTCCACAGGCCATGTAAGCAAGAGTTTGTCTTTGATGTTAGTATTTGTTAAGCCTTGGTTTAGAAAGAGTACAAATACAAATAGTACAGTTAAAAACCTTTGACTGTGTTTGGCTGCAATGCAAATAAATTTGCACTGATGCAAAACTATCACAGTGCAAGTGATTTGAGTGTAAATTCTGATCTATTTTTGTTTTACATTTTAGAATATTTTGTTTGTTTGCAGTATAGATGAAGTGAATTAAGACATAAAACAGAATAAAGTAAAACACAAAACAAAATTAAACGAGATTTTGTATTTTTTTTATTTGTACTAATGCAAATAAAATTGTATTGCAACCAATTATGCAGCCTTTTTTTTGCATTATTTTGTATGGATTTGTACTGTACCTATTTATTTTTGTATTATTTCCAAACTGAGTCTAAAATTTAACAAAATATTATAATCAATACAAAATAAATAAAATAATTAGTCAAATATATTAACAAGATTTATTTTAACAACTGAAGTTGATGAACCAAATGATTCATTTCTTTGTCTTTTAATGGATACAATAGTTGATTAATAAAATATTCAGAGATATAATAATTTATCCAACTTCAACTTCAGCCAGGCCATACCTCCTTCAAAATCTTATTCACTAAAAGACAAAATAATATGTTTGCTAGTTCAACCACTTCATCTATTATCAAATAACCCCTAAGTCATATATGCATATGTTAATTATTTTATATATTAATACCTTAGAGCTTAGACTGATATTTACATATTTCTTTGCAAAGTTTTTCTTTCACTTCACATTGTGCATCCAAAGCGTACTGCAATGCATATCTTAAAAGCGATTACCTTCCCAATATGGCAATATTCATTTTCAGTTCAGATAACGTGAACCTTGAATAGACATAGTAATCAAACTTTAATGTTAATTTGATTGTTTATAGCAAAGCGAGTCTAGCTATTGAATGAAAAGGCAAATTGATCAAGTATAAAAATGGCAATTTTTCTAAAAAAAAGCAAATGATGGGATCTCATCTAGTGGGTGTTTGGCATGGATGCGGTTTTTTGAGAAAACAGCACTATATAGGCGCCACATCAGAAAAAAGAGGTGTTTCATAAAACAATCTCTTATTTGGTACTGTTTTTTCAGAAAAAAAAACATTGCTTTAGACCACACATTGGAAATCGAGAAAGTGTGGTTTGAAGCAACGCCAAATTTGATGTTTTCTCAAAAATCAGCTCGTTGCTACCAGTAGTGTAATGATGTGGCATCATCTTGTACGTTGGATAATATGACCAATGCTGAAAATGATTCTACAGCAATGATACCAAACAATAGGGCTGTTCATAAGAATGTCCAACCCGATCAAACCGACCAACCCGGACCGACCCAACCCGAGTCGGCCAGGTTTTCATCAGTACCGGTCGGTTTCGGGTTGGGCAAATATATAAACCGATATATCAGGTTGGTTTCAGTTTTCTTGTGTGAAAACCGAAACCAACCCGACCCGACCCGAAAATAGTCTTCTACTAGTTCGTTAGTTTCTAGTTTGAGTAGTTTCCTACTTAACTATAACTAGTCTTCTACTAGAACTAGAAGGCCCATTAGGCAATTACTATTAGAATAGGCAATCTATCATAGTTTCTAACTTTCTATAATCTTTTACACCAAATAGGCAACCCATTAGGCAATTACAGTTAGAATTCAATTAAGTGTCCTTTTGTACAGGAGCAAAATCGAAATCGACCCAACCCGACTCAAACCGACCAGGTCGGTTTGGCCTATCAGTGGGTYGGTTTCGGTTTCCACCTTAGGTAACCCGACCAGGTCGGGTCGGTTGGGAAAACCCCAATAAACCGACCCAACCCGACCCGTGAACACCCCTACCAAACAACACCAGTGTTGTTTTCTCAGAATAGAGCCTATGTGGTAGCATCACTTTCAATCAAAAAATAAGCATTGATTTCTCATAAAACAATGCGATTTTCTCAGCACCGATGCCAAACACCTACCTAGTTTATACTCAGCAATACCCAATATAGTTGGGACCAAATTTGGGTAATGGCCTTTTAAGAGCCGTGGTTTCTAGTTTTTTTTTTTTAATTATTCTCTTATCTAGTGGTCGTTATTGTTTTTTTCTGTATAGTGGAAAAACTCATTTGCCACTGAACTGTTAGGGCTGTCAATGTGTTGGTTGACTCGGGTCTACCTGTCAGAACTGAATTGATGAAACCAATTAGTTGGTTTTGCTTCTATGGTTTTGTCCTGATTAGTAATTGAGCGGAGACCGGTTTTTGCTATTCTGAAATGATTCACACCAAAATCGATTTTATGGTTAATAATATAGAAAGGTCACATATTTTTTATTCATTTTTGTAATATTTTTTGCCCAAAAGGATAAATTTCATAGATGGTATATAAGAAAAATTTGGATGAAAAACACTTTTTTATCTATATAACAAGCAATTAATTTCTATTTTACAGGCATTTTTTATTAATTCTATGTTATCAAACATAAGATTTTGAGTTATTATAACTAGAGGTAATTATAGATCTTTAAGGGGCATTCTTTTTTCGGATTTTGAGAGAGGGGAACCAGGAATCCCATATTCTTTTGTTTTCAAATTTATGTGGGGATCAGGGAAAGTTTATTTTCCTGGGTATCACTTATACCCATCTCCTAGGTGGGTAACTAACTTTTCCACTTAGGGGGAAAGCTGTCAACACTTGAATGGGACAAAAATTCCCTTTTTAATAATGGATATTTATGACTAAAATGATCATTGCCTTATTTACATGAGAAATAAAAGAGCATGGGTAAATGCACTTACCCAGGTAAGTGTTTTCCAGGAAAAACTTACTCAAGTAACTGCATTTACCCGGGTAAGTAACTTACCGAAAAGCGAGGGGCCTAAGTATAAACTGTCTAAATCAAGTCATACCTGATTGTCCTGAAATATAATTGGAGCAATTATGGGTCTATCAAATGGAATCGATTCCCTATCCTGAACCAAACCCAACCCATTAACACTCTAGCACAGTGGTATTTAAGAGGGGCGCAAGTTGGATATCCAAATTGAAAATTTTTCACTACATTGGGCCTGGGCCTCCGAATCTGATCCATTCAAATTTAGGGGTTTTTATGATTCTGTCCACCCCTAGGAAATCCTAGCTCCACCTAGGGGTAGACTGAATCCTGCCTGTAGATTGATGCCAAATTCATGGACATGATGTGGTTTATAGGGGGGCTACTAGTAAAGTAGGAGGGGGCTGCAAAAAATATTTATGAGGGGGAGTAAAGTCCAAAAGTCCCTCAAATTTAAACAAAACTCCAACCGTGCCTGAGCACACCAAGTTGCACCCGTGGTCTTTGGTTTCAAATTTTGGAAATTATTTATTTATGGCTGACTAATTTTGAAAACTATAAATTTAAATCTGGAACAAGATGCCTTCTAATATAACCAATTCTTTTTTTTTTTAACAAGATTACATATCACTAAGGCTGTCAATTGGACTGGATTTGGTCCAATCCAGTCCAATCCAATATTGGTCCATTTACAAATGGACTGGATCAAATCCAGTCCAAATCCATACAAATCAAGTCCAATCCAATACAAATAAAATGCAAATGGACCGGATTAGGTCCAATCTGGTCCAAATTGAATCAAACACCAAAATAACACGAGAAATCCAAAAAATATATGAAAAAACTAAAACACTTGCTACATTTCGATTCCATCCAATTAAAATGCAAACGGACAAAATTGGGTCCAATCCAATCCGAAGTGAATGAATAAAAATATTTTAGCAATAGGTCTTTCATAAAAGTATATTTGCAAAAATGCTTTCGTAAATGTATTTTGATGAAAGTACTTTTGTAAAAATGCATTCACAAAAGTACTTTTGTAAAAGTGCTTTTATAAAAGTATTTTCGCAAAGGTGCTTAATGGTCCAAATCAAAATCATTTTGGATGGATTGGATGAACCAATATGACATATTGAACTGGACTAGTCCAAACATAATGGTCCAAAGTATTTATTGGATTGGATTGGACCTGGTCGGTGGGTAATGGATTTATAGTGGACTGAATTGGACTGAACCAATATATGGTCCTTTGATAGAAGAAAATAATATAGGTGTCAATGGACCAAGTTAGGGTTGGAACTGATCTAAATTAAAATCAATTTTAACAGATTGGATAGTTCAAGCATTGAATTGAACCAAACCAAAATGGTCCAAAATGACTCATATTGGACCAGATCTGATCTGATCCAATTAACACTACTAATAAATAATAGTAAATATAAAAAAAATATATGAGAGATATCTAAACAAAAGGAAAGTGGATAAAAACAAGATCATTCAAATTGGACCAGTCCGATCTGATCTAATCTAACATAGATCCATTCACAAATGAATTGGATCCAATCCAATCCAATCCAAATCCATACACACCAAGTTCAATGTGGTCCAATTGAAATGCAAATGGACCAAATTGGGTCCAATCCGGTCCAAATTGAATGAAATATAAAAAATTACATGAAAACCCCATAAATGATAAAAATATATAACTAATTCACAAAATATAAAAATGCAGAAATATGGCTGCAAAAGATACAAATAGTTTATCCAAACAAAAATAAAAATATAAAAAAATTATTAAAGAATACAAGTATTAATAAAAACACCAAATTTGCAAAAAAAAAAAAAAGAAAACATTGTTTTAAAAAGTAGAAATCGAAAGAAATACCTAAATTGAAAAAAATAAAATTATTACATTTCAATACAAAACTTGTGGAAGAATAAAAAATGGCAAAATTCAAGAAAAGTAATTTTCAAATAAGAAAATAAAAATGTATAAAAACACAGAAAAATAGAAAAACATAAATTATAAAAAATGGAAACAGAAATTAAAAATTGCAAAAAAAAATTATAGAAGTTGCAAAAAAGTACAAAAAAGCAAAAAAAAAAAGAAATTATAAGAAATATCATAAAAATAATGGAGATTATAAAAAACAACAAAAAATATAGAAAAACAAAAATTACAAATAAAAATACATGAAATTGTATAAATTGCAAAAAAAAAAAAAAAACAAATGGTGCTCTACAATGGTGGAAGCACCAGAGAACTGATTGAGAAGTGGTGCCTAGTGAGAAGGTTTGGGAGAACATAGATCTGGGTTCGCATCAGATCAGATCTTGAACCTCCGTTGCCGGCTGTCGCTGCAACTATGAAAAAACAAACAAAATATCATCTGTGTTCTGTAATGGCCGAAAGACCAGAGAGGCAACATGAACCCAATATCAGTCATTGGTTATCGTTGCAGCAGTGGTAAAAAAAAAAACTCTGGCCTTGTTTTGCAATGTCGGAAAGACAGATCTACTCTATTTCCATTAGAGGTGAAGAAAAAAAAGCAATGCAGGCAACATTGGAGCTATTGGAACCGTTGTTTGTCAATCGTCGGCCGCCATTGCATCTCCCTTGTCTCTTTTCCATTGGTGATGAAGAAAAGCTTTTCCCTGAAACAAATAGTGAGGAACAGCTATTGGATGTGGGAAAAAGTGATTCCACAGCAGAGATTGTAGAGAGAGTGGTTGGACGCTCCAGGGAGATAGAGATACAAAGGGTCGCAGGTCGCCGGAGAAATACCCCTTAATACGCTATTCGCTAGAGAGAGACGAGAAAAAACAACTGGAGAGATACCACCGCCGGAGAGAAACCTTCTTCTTCGTTCAATTGTTGGAGTGAGCGGTGGAGGCGTAGAGCACCGCTAGTTGGGTCTTAGAAGAAAATTTTGAAAAAAACTTCAAAGGAATGAACGAACCATTCATTCAGCAGTTTTGTTCAAATTTGGTCCGCATTGTATATGGACCACTCAAATTTGGACTGGTCTGAGTCCATACAATTATTTGGACCGTCCAATATGTCCATAATACCTTTGGATTGGACAGAGTCCAACCGGAAACGGATCCATTGACACCCCTACATATCACTGATGTAATATCTGAGTTCGGCTTAGTCAATGCAAGTTTGTGCTCACACTGTTCAAACAGCCTTTTGTATTGGGAATATCTCCCCATAAATTAAAGTACATAAATACAGAGATATTCCCAATACAAGGCTGTTCTAATGGGCATTGCAGTGACCGAGCCCCTAATATCTAGGGCCTACTCCAAGAAATATGAGAGTAAAAAATAAGATGAATAGGCTTTAACTGTTTTAAATCATGAAGAAAAAATGTGGAACCCACTTGAAATTTCCTTGAATTAGCCATGTGATCAGTGCAAGTAATAGTTCTGAGCTAAGGATTCTGCTCATTTTATAAAAGTGGAAATAATCCTATTCACGATAGATGATAAGGACAATGCTTGGTTCCTACCAGTCGGAGAATATATGTTCGACTAAATGCATTTCCATTGTGAATTGTAAGGTTTAGGGGTTTATTATTTAAAACGTAGATCCCATTTGGTATCGTTCCGTGAGAGTGTTTTTCACATTCCCACATTTCCACATTACATAAACATGATTATCAGTGAGAATTAGAACTTAGAACGGAATTAGACACCACTCTCAAAACAGAAACATGTTTGGTCCGATATTTACATCCCGAACAACCTATTGGAATGATGTGTCGGGAACACATTTATTTTTGGAGTGATGAATATGACACTTTGCAAGAACAAAGTTTTTTTTTGGAACACGCAGTTCCCACATGAAAACAGGGGCAACTTGATAATTTCACTAAAAGAAGCAAAAGAAAGTCCTAGCTGAATTGAACTTTTTTCTCTATTATTATTATTATTATTATTAGGATAAATTATAAAGACCCCCCTATACTATGATTGTGGTACAAAGACCCCTTTCTATTGAAATCCGCCATTATAATATTTTTTAATCCCTATACTACCCTTATAACTGTTCATCTTCCCTGACCTCATATACGAACAGCAGTCGCCGTAATCCCTTCTATCTTATATTCCTTCACATTTCTCTCTCTCTCTTCCATTCTCTCCTCCAATTTCTCTTCTTCCCCTTCCTCCTTTTCTCCTCCCCTTTCTTCTTCTTGCTTTCCTCTTTTTCTGTTCCTGTCGGCCATAACCGCCACAACTCGCTAATGGAAAGAAAAAAAGAAACAAATTACATTCACCATATAACCATGTTTCTAGCATCTACCATAGGTTCGATAAGAAAATTTTAGTTTTTCCTCCTGATACTTGTTTTCGTTTCTCTTTTCTCCTTTATTTATTTATATTTTTTTTTGTAAATTCTTCATTCTATGGGAGGCCAGCAAAGAGGAGAAGAGGAGGAGAGAGAGAGAGAGGAAAATTTACTAATTATTCAAGAACCCAATAGTTAAATCAGGGAATGAACGATTATAGAAAAACAGAAGATAATAAAGCAAGCCAAGTATCACTGGAACTCGTAACAGATGACGAGTTAACAAGAGCATGAGATTACACCTGCGCTGCCTAGTCAGAGGGGTTGCAGTCCCATGGAATATTATCTTCGATGAGACGATTGTTGTTCTCTCTTAGATCTATCCGAGTAGACAACATAAGCAAAGACGTAAATGGTGTTTGCTGATGCAACAATTGAGTGGTATCTGTAGCTCCATCACCTCCATCAGGCAACTCCAGATCTTCCATATTGCTCTGTTGGGCAGGTGTCCCAGGACCCAGTTCATCACCGCCTCCCCCTCCGTCACTGCGTACCGGATCCCGCTTAAGCAGCTCCACAAACTGCTTAAATATCACTTTGGTCTGTTTGCCGCAACTAGAACTCAGCCTCTTCGACAAACAACGGAATCTTGGCACTAGGAACACTCGGATACATGGAAGTACCGCTGTTACCATTCTCACTGGGCAGCATCAGATCCTAAAGAGTCATTGCAGCAGACTTGTACACCCAAGAATCATCCGAAACCCGAATTCAAGGGACCCCAATTCGGGAACATCATGAAATTGTCACTACCCATCTACGGAACCCGCGATTGCGGCAGTTGCATGGCATACTTCTTGTCGGCAAGATCGAACCCCCAAATAGAATCGAGTTCAAGTGCCGAAGGGCAGCCAGAGAACCCTTCAACCGGGCAACACTCGTGTGTGGTGGACAGCGAGCGGCTGACATGGGCGTCCCAGTCGCAATCTTGGCAAAGAACGAGATGATCGGTGGAGCAGCGGACAGAGACGGGTTGGGAAGAGCAATTATCGCAGATCTGAGAACGGAGGTGCTTACGGGATAAGGCGTTAGCGGAGTGGACATGTTGGTCGCAGAACAAGCATAGCTTAGCAGAGTCAGCTCTGCAATATAGAACAGTGATCTCTTCATTGCAGAAATCACAAAGAACGAGGCTCTGCGTGGCTCTTGACTTGTTAGTGTTTTGATCCATTATTAACAAACGGAAAGTAAATAAAAAGGGAAAAAATAAGGAAAAATAAGACATCGTGTAGAGGTAAACTATAAATAAGGAAACGAAAAATCTTAACAGTCTCAGCGGAGCAAGGAATCTAATCTTGGCTGTGGGAGGAAAGTGTTTGTTAATGGAGTACGAAGAGAAGCGAGCCGAAATCCCTAAACAGAACAGAGCAAGGAGAAATTTATTTGGAGACTTCAAATAAAGACCCCCTGTTACTGTTAGCCGCTGCTGCTGTTCGTGTGGTGAGGTTGGGGAAGATGAACAGTTACAAGGGTAGTACGGGGGGTACAAAACAAAGGGCTCTTTGTCTCACGATCATAGTACGGGGGATCTTTGTAGCAAATAAAATACAGGGGTCTTTGTCGCAGACCCATAGTACGGGGGGTCTTTATAAATTACTCTTATTATTATTATTTTGAGAGTAATTCTCTCTCTCTCTCTGATTTTGTTCCTTTTTTCCTACCACCGCACACATATATTAGAGAAAAACAACCACGGTGAACTCCTTTCTCTGGCTTTCGTTTCTCCACAGGAAACTCCTCTGTGGCACTCTTGAAATCGGAATCGAACTTCACTTGCCATTACTCAGTTTTAGACAATTAGGTTTGTGGTTTTCCACTTTTCTTGAGTCCGCATTCTGTGCACCGGACGCGTGAACCCACCAATCGTCTTCAAGACTTCAACCATGTCAAACGTTAAGGGTGAGATGCACGTTAATATGAATTTAGTGGTTCAACCAGTGAAATGTCGTATTTGTGGTTCAGTCATTTATGTTTCTGATTTGATTACATAATGATAGCCCATCGTTTGAACAACCCAAAACAGTGTTTGTATACGAAAATGTTAAACAGATTTGGGATTTTTATTAATAAAGTATGGGATTTTCAAACAAGCTTGTGATTCAGTTATTTATCAGTGAAATATACAAAAATGTTAAACAAGTTTGAGATTTTTACTAAATGAAGTACACCTATCAATATATGTATTCTTGCAGCAAAAAAACAAAAAAAAAAAAAATCTATATATGTATTCAAGTGCTTGTAAACGAAAATCCAATTTCTTTTTCTATTTTCTTTAGAAGCAACTAGGAGGGTCCTTCTAACAACAATCTGTCTGTGTATATGAAATTGAACAATTAATCTTAAGGCCCTATTCGTTTTTTGGTAAATTATTTAATCGGATAAATGCACTTATCCAGGTAAGTGTTTTCTAGGAAAGACTTATCCAAGTAAGTGTATTTATCCATGTTATTTTATCTTCCATGTAAATAAGACAATGACTATTTTAACCATAAAAATCTATTATTACAAGGGGTATTTTTGTTCCATTCAAGTGTTGTCAACTTTTTCTCAAGGTGGGAAAGTTATTTACTCATCTAGGAGATGGGTATCACACTTTCTCTAGTGCCCACATAAATATAAAAAAAGAACAGAGAATTCTTGATCAATGGAAATCAAAATCCCATTCACCAACTACCCTCCTCTCAAAATCTAAAAAAAGAATGCCCCCTAAAAATTATCAATATTATCCAAACGCTACACTTATTTTTTAGAGAAATTTTATTCTTTAAAAACAGATTATCAAATGCCACAATTATTCTTTAGGCACCCCTTGTTTTTTTTTAATTTTTGCACCATTCACCTTTGAACGAGGAACAATGCCAGTCGGACCAGACGCCCGGTCCCCTGGTTCCCTTGTCACTTTAAGTGGACGTTAAGAAACTTTTGAACCACTGAACAGAATCTTTGGGGTATCGCTTGAGATTGTCCTTGTAGTCCACAAAATAGACACCAAACCTAGATTTGTAGCCTGCTGTCCATTCCCAATTATCCAATAGCGACCACACAAAATATCCTTTCACATTACACCCATCTTCCCTGCATTATTCAAAACAGAGGGGTGTTAGAGAGAGAGAAAAGCATGCATGAAAAGAGAAAGAACATTTTGGCTGTCCAAATTCCACAGCATGGGCTATCCATAGGCGCTCTCCAGCTGACAACGTTAACTCACTCGGAGATGCATCCGATACTGTTAATGCGACAGTACAGACCCTTGGCAGCACAGATTGTTGAATGACTGCCCAAACCCCAAATTATCTCAAACCATGTCAATAATAAGGGTCTGTTTGGTTTACAATTGGAATGGTCTATTCCCTTCACCTATTATCTATTTGGTTCACAATTCCAGTCCACAGGAACTGGAATTAAAATCTAAGTTACTTGGAATGGATTTTCATTTTTAAGATGGGAATGAGATTTGGATTTTGCCCAATTAAATTGGAATAAGAACGAGATTCTCATTTCCATTATGATTTCAGATCTCTATTCTATGAAACGAATGGACCTAATAGTTGCAATGATGTAAGCCAATAATCTGACCAACAAAGACAAATCTTTACCCGGAAAAACTTTGGCAGTTGGGATTTGGGAATAACAATAATAGTTTTGGTCCTTTTGGACATGAGTCTTTATATTGGGTGTTGACAAAAAGAATAATTGTCCTTAGTCTATTTTGATTAAAAAGACAAATAGGAGACTGTATGGGTTGATGTATTGGCCTCCAACAACCAAATCTAGATTTTCTCCAACCCATGCACGGCTAAAATATGTTATGAGGTTGGTGTGAATGCTCAATGAGGAAATCTGGACTACCAACAACTAGAATTTTCTACCTTTACCTATTTTGGTACGAATCTAATTTGCTTTAGGTTGAACTGGGCTTGAGTCATTAAGGTCATGTTTGGGAGTGTTTAAATTAAAAATAAGTGTTTATTTGAATAAGTATTTATTTGCATTTGCGGCCTAATTTTTTGAAGTATTTATTGTTTAAAATAAGCACTTATTTTATATTGAGTGTTTGGTAGTCTTTTTCTCTAATAAGCACTTAAATAAGCATTTGTAACTATTTTGTCCTTCTTTTTCTTTCAAATTTTCAAAATATACCTTTTGAAAGCACTTTTATAAAAGCACTTTTAAAAAAGTACCCTTACGAAAGAATTTTTATGAAGGCATGTAAAAGTACTTTTATATAAATGTTTTTGTTGCTTTCATAAAAGTACTTTTAGAAAAGTGCTTTTGTAAAAAAACTTTTATAAAGTGCTTTTATAAAATTGATTTCATAAAAGTACTTTCTTAAAAGTGCTTTCATAAAATCACTTTCTTCAAAGTACTTTTGTAAAAATGCTTTCATAAAAATACTTTCTTAAAAGTGCTTTCGTAAGAATGCTTTGATTAAAAATACTTTTATAAAGCTCAACTAGGAATAATTTTGAGAAAAAAATTGAGTAAGTGCTTGTTGTATAAATACTTGAAAAAAAACTAAAAATTTGGACTTAAAAAATAAATCCTTATTTTTGAAAATAAACACTTATTTTGGACTTATTTCTTAAATACGAATAAATTACCCAATGGCCCAAATAAATACTTATTTTTAAGCACTCCCATGGCGTAGCAATTAATAATGCTACGAGGCTTTAAGACAGGATTAGTGGGAATAAAGGGGAGCAGTAATATAAACTCCATAGATCGTGGGGAGGGGCCCGCCACTCGAGTCAGGTTGGTTTTGGTGTGATTATCAGATTATGGCTTAACCCGGCCCCTATTTGGTTGAACCTAATTGCCTGCCATAATTAATTAAGTAGTTGATTACATACTTAATAGAAGCAAGCAAGTTTGTGAGGTAGTCGTTGTGATATTTGATCCTTTTCTCATCCTTAAGAGCATCTTTGATGGAGATTAAGGGATTATTTGCATCGTCCATCCCTGCAAAACCAAAAATAAATAAACAAACGTCAAACGTAAATAAAATAGAAAAGCCTTAAGTTCCATTGTCTCGATGTATTTAATTAAGACAAAATTATTACCATTTTCAGTGATAATGACAGTAGGATTTCCATACTTTATCTTGATGTAGTTCATCAATTTTCTGATTCCCTCTGGCACAATGTACAACCATACAGAAGATGCCTGCATTCACCAAGTATGTAATTAGAAATTTATATGTCTAGTGTTTAAGCATCTAAGCTCTGATAATTAACAATAAATACTCGTTTAGTTTACCCGGTCTCCTATTGCTTTCCCAGACTTCCATGCTGGAAAGGAGGAAATAACAATGTTAGTCAGGTTCTAACTTCCAAGTTTGGTAAAAAACGACTATTAGGCCTAGTTTGTTTCCAGTGCAATTTTATTTACATTGGTCCAACACTACGGGAATACAAATATAAGTTTGATTTAAATTTTAAATGAAACCTGCAGCAAAGCAGAGCACACCCAGAACCAAAAGTTAATCAGAATATGAAATACTCATTTGCACTCTCTGTTGTACCATTTATACTCTTTTCAAACTGAGTCAGTAATGAAGTTACATTATAAATAAACCAAGACATGCACTTAGGCCCTGTTTGGTTCGTGAGAATACGGGTTTAGATTCAGAATTGGAATGGGCTATTCCTATTCAAACTATTTGATTGAGCGGAATTGGAATCTCATTCCTATTTCTGCTGGAATGACATTCCCCTATTTGAGGGAATGGTCATTCGCTGTCCCTCCCTTGGGAATAGACCTGTTCATAGGCCGAGCCGGGCTTTGCATATGTACCAATAGAATACACTTAGACCTGAGCCCGAACCCGGCCCAACCATTGGGCCTAGGTCTTGAGTCCGAGCCAAGCCATAAATTTGAAAATATTTTATTTTTATTTTTTTATTCAATAAAAAAGTGTTTCATTTTTATTAAAACCTTCAAAACTTAAAAAATAATAAACATCTCACTATTATTTGGAGAAAAAGAGAAGAAGAACAAAGAAAAAATATTGTATATATATTTTTTATTAAATAAAATATATTTTTATTATTTAATATTATATAGTATCAAGTCAGGCTTGGGCTTGGCCCAGGCTTTTTTGAGAAAGCCTAAGCCCAGCCCTAAAAAGTCGGGCCTAGTGCTTTAGGCCCGAGCCTGAGCCCGCAGGTCTAAAATTATGACCAAGCCCAACTTATAACGGGTTGGTCCGTGCCACCCCGTCGGGTTACCAGCCCATGAAAAGGTCTACTTGGTAATGAAATCTCATTCCATCTAATTCCAATTTTCATTCCCATTCCTGTTTGAACTAAACAGACTACAGGAATAGATCATTCTAAATTCAAATTCTGATTCCAAAAGATTTCAATTCTGCTTCTGATTCTAATTCCTGCTGCAAACCAAACAGACCCTTAATATATATATATATCTGTTGTTATGAAAAGGAATAAAAGGAAATAACAGAGTAAGAAAAGCGAGTGAAATAAGTAATTAAGGACATACGAAGTGTAATAGCACCAGAATCTGCCAAGGAGTCGTTCAGTACAAAACCGACTATATTAGTTGAGTTGTCTTTAGCGTAATACGTGGTGTAGTGATTTATACCCACAAAGTCCAAAGACCCTTTAACTAATGCAGCCTCAGCTTTAGAAAATATTGGCAACCGGCTTCCAACTCTACTCCTCATTGAGCTTGGATATTCCCCATAAAACAGTGGTTCCATAAACCTGAGTAACAATTACTTAGATTATTTATTAGTGAACCAATATTTTTTTCCACATAACTCTTAGCCATATAAAATTACCAGCCAAACTGAAAATCTTGAGCTCTCTGTGCTGCTTCAATGTCCTTGGCAGAGTCTGTCATCGGTTCGAACCACATAACATCGAACGCTATCCCCACTGAACCATGTTGTTTTTGCTGTAAATATATAAGAGTCTAAAGTAAGCATCCAAAATAACTCAATCTGTCTGTGAATGTGACCAAGCTAATTGTGGGCTGTGTTGAGTGTTCGGCCTAAGCTTAATAAATGCAGCAGGGTTGGGCCAGTGGCCCATTGATTCTTATAAATCAGGGCCAGGAGCCCAATTCCATTTGGGGCTATGTTACCATTATGAGAAAGCAGTTTGTTTAGAGTCCGAATCTATTTACAACACACAATCTCTGTGCACTAGTAACATTTTCCTGTGTATAATACTATGTAGGTGAATGAGATATTCCCTATGTGTAGTTGCGATATTATGTGGGCAGAAGATCTGGAGTCATTGATTTGGTTACTCTAGTATTTGGATTGTAATTTGGAATTGAACTTAGTGATTTACCTTGTATTTCTTGCGGTAGATGTCAGCCACGGTTGCATGAGAAAGGAGAACGTGGTGGCCAACAATGTAGGGCTCGGTTGCTGAGTTGCCGGCTCGACAGAAGAGCCGAAGAAGAATTGAGCACCGCCCCGGTGCCTGGAGACCCACATCATAGCCTTGGATGGCAAATGTGTGTGGCTCATTGAAAGTAATCCAATGCTTCACTCGGTCCCCGAACTTCTGAAAGCATGTCTCTGCGTATACCGTAAAATCCTTTCTGTTTTTTTGGTCATTTAGGTCGATATGAGGGAAGATACTTGGGCCATTTCATCACAAGTAATAATAATGGGAAGAACGAAAAACACAAGCAAAGAAAAGAAAAGAAGAAGGGAAGATCAAGTAGAGATACGTACATGATTTGGGGGTCGAGCCATCCCTTGTATTTGTCAGCCAAGGCTTGGGGAAGGTCCCAGTGATAAAGGGTTATATATGGTTCAATTCCTGCAATATGCAATCCCACATGTCTTTGGTTTAGATACCAGAACAGAATTGGTTGCATTTCTTAATCAATTTGGGTGTGAGTGTACCTTTGGCTAGCAAGGCGTTGATGAGATTATTATAATGGTCGACTCCGGCCTGGTTTATTTCTCCACTCCCGTCTATTCATAAGACCAAATAACACAAAAAAGAAAACCTTAATCACCATTTAGATATATATATATATATATATATATATACAAGGTTTTTCTTTCTTTGTAAAATAAGGAGTTAGCTAGATTAATAGGATGAATTAACTCACTTGGGAAGATCCGAGACCAAGCGATGGAAAAGCGATAAACATCCATTCCCATATCTTTCATAAGCTGTATATCCTCCTATACTCCCATTTTACATCGCATTGCATACATGTAGTGATGTTACATTAGCAACAAATATTATAATTGTATATAATAGCATCGAAGAGGGAAAAGAGGATACTCACGTTAAAGCGATGGTACTGATCAACTGCAACATCTGCATTGCTGAAATCAGCTATTTTACCTATACCAACATGGTGTGTGATGAATCAGAGTGAAACAATAAAGTAAAAAGTAAAAACTATACTACACTTACCTCAGAATTTTAAATTTCAGTCCAGATTTATAATAGTTCAAAATTTCTTCGGGGTTTTTATGAGGGGACTGTAAAAAAGATTTTTGAGAGGGAGTGCAGTTCAAAAATTCCAATTTCATCTTCTCAAATACCTCCGTGACCCCACCTATAACATCAATACCCGTGTATGTATTAACATCAATTCTGAACTGATACCCACCAAATTCTACGTGGAGCTAAGATAAGATTTGTTGAATGGACCAAAGGTCCGAAACAATAAAAACCCCAACAATAAATTGGTTGATCTCCACAATCCGGCAGAATTCAGATAAGGTTAAATGATTCAACCATGGTTCACATAGTGAAACAGTCTAACCCGTCAGGCTGGTTCACTGGTTAGACTGCCTAGATTCTATGAGGCGTGCATTGACTCATTCGGATGAGATTACCAAACCCGACTCACTCCGCCTCATGAACACTATTACACTGATTCTATGAGTTAGGTTAAATGGTTTAATCTATTCCATGTCATCATATATATATGTATTAAGTATATATATATAATCAATAAATATGTTTTAGATATGTTATATGTATTTTATATTTAGTTTATATTTTTTAAATCAGTTTTTAATTTTTTATTTATAAAAATATTAAAAATTGTAATTTGAGGCCAAAAAAAAGTTTTTTTTTTTGCAAAAATAGTGGGGCAAAGCACCTACAGCCCCTTCAGACATTTAGATCTTGATAAATTACTCAAAATAAAAAAAATACCTAAATTAGACATCAAAATGTAAAGTTATGACTTCTAAAAATTTGTAAACATTGAATGTATAACCCACGACCAGGTGACCGGGTCGAATGGATCAATAATTGAATCGATCAGATCAAACAGTTTTTAACCAAGTCAATAATTTTTATCATATAATGGAAGTCTTAACTGAACCGAACCTTAAATCTTGGCCAGGTGACAATTTGACCAACCATATAAATGGCGGGTTAAAAACACTGTTATAACCAAATTCCAAATTAAGGCTGATCTGACGGGTTGAGTGTAAGAACGTAGTTTGACCATTTAACCCGGCCCACGATATCTGTGCAGCTGCAAGCCTGCAACCTGGACTTCTCTAACAATCCTTTTTAAAGCCATTATCCAGACCTCATAACTCTTCTTCCATCACACAGACAGTATTGTCAGGTCAGATCATATTGGATCGTCAAACGGGAAATAAATCCTACAGGCTACAACCAATAAATTTTCTCATACTTGTCACTTAAAATCACCGAAGCTACCTTTGGAAAATCAATTTTTTAATACAACTGTCAGCATATTTATTTAATGCTCACTAGAGAAACCTTAACAAACCTTGTATAGGTTTTCTTGTCTTTCGTTTCCTTTCTCTACCTTTTCTTTCAAACCAAACATAGCCTAATTAAGATGATTCATGTTGATGAAGGCCTTATTCATCTTTTGGGGAAATGGAGTGAAAAAGTTCACGTTCATGTTTCAATAACAGTGGATCCCACAAAAAGAACAATTCACAAGCAGTTCGTCTAAGACTTTCATTTGCATCTAGATAAATGGTTTATATGGACAAATGCATCTATCCGATTAAGTGTATTTTAGAAAAAAAAAATTACCTAGATAAGAGTACTTATTTATTGTTCTTTTATTCCTAGCATAAAGGTATAATGACTGATGTATCAAAAAAAGTGACATTATTGAAAAGACAAAATTATCCCGTCATGTATGTGAGTTTTGGCATGCATCACATGGATAAATAATTCAAATTTGAGAAGAGAGTATTACTTTCCCAAGTAATTGGGTCGTTTAGGAACCAATCTTTTTCAAGGAACCCATTAATACTGAAAATAAATATGGATTTATTTCTTTTTTGTAGGACTTACCAACTTACTCGCAAGACTTTAGATAAATCAATTACTGATCTGCTTGAAAAATTGATAATACATGATGAGATAATATTATTCCTTCAATAATGTTACTTTTGTTTGGATAAAATAGTCATTATACAAGTTTACTTAGAGAATAAAAAAATATTAATAAATACACTTATTCGGATAAATGTTTTTCAAAGAAGTGCATTTACCTAGATAAATGACTTATCAAAATGCAAACATAACTAAAATAAAATGGAAAGAAAGAAAATACTATATTATTATTATACTAACGCCACATGTAATTAATCATGTGGCCTCCACCTTCACCATGCAAGCCCCACGAGAGATTCAAATGATATTTGAAACCAACTGCAGAGATGCATGAAGAGAGGTGATCAAATTAATTATTTTCCTTGGCAAAAAAGAATTACCGAATGAATGGGCAAAAGTGTCCCACACGGTTTTTCCTCTGCCATCCTCCTCCACGGCTCCTTCGTACTGAATATATCAAAACAAAAGCAAATGTAAATAAATATTTTTTAACATGAAGATATAATAAACCATACTCGTTCAAATATAAAATGGGAAACTATAGATCAACATTCCAAATAATGGAGAACTGATCCAAATCTGATAAAAGTGGAACCGTATCTTTCCGGATTCTACTTCATCCGAATCCGGGGAATTTTTGATAGGTTTAGGAGTTAGGACTTGAGAATAAAAAAGGTTGATTCAAATGGGTGGGTGAGTGGATAAAGTATAAAAATTCCTACTGACGAAGACGATTTCAGACCTTTGTTTGACCTCTGATAAGAAAGCGTTTTGGACTCGGTCGCTGGTTAAATTTTCATGGATGTAATCTTTGGAGGATTCAAATTCAAACCGAATAAGGAAAGAAAAAGAAAATCAAAATCCACGAAATGAATGGGCCTCAAGTAACAAATAAGTCAAATAACAATCAAACCGAATTTCGGGTTTCGGCCCAGCCAATCTCCTGAGTGGACTGTGGACCCATCTAATGGCAAGTCAATGAAGTCATAGGGACTTAGGGACCCAGAACAAGAATTCAGCACAAGAAAACAATTGTCTCAATTATTATTGGTTTATTTATCTTTTTTTTTGGTAATTAAATTTTGTTATTTTGAAAACTAAATGTGGTCTATTGATCTTCATTTCCAAAAATAAACTAATAGAATAGAATGAGATGTAAAATAGTCCTCTAAATTTCACCCACTAGAAATTAACCACTTAATTCTTTTTACCTGTTTTCATTTTTCAATAAACCGTTTCTCTAAAGATGTTTCCTTTTCATTTAGATGGCCTTCCGAATTCTACCCATGAATAAATTAGTTGGAGCTAGAAACCTATAATCCAGTTCTCTCAAACCCCAATCGTGGCGGACTTTCAGGTGAAGATGGAGTAGGTTACGGAATATAACAATCAAACCACAGATTGATTAATATTTAAAGAAACAAAAAAAAAAAAAAATTAAGAGTTTACATGGATGATGAAACTACGGTAGTTCTTTTAACTTTTTAAGTAGTGATGAATTCGACTAATAATCTTTGAAGGAGTTCAAAAACCAGAAATGTTTTAGATATAACGAATGCCCGACACTGAACAGATATATAGCGAATCAGATGAGTGAACGGAACAAATAGTGAATGAAAGAAAAAAAGACATGAGATGAAACCAACCTGGTAAGCTGAAGAAGCAGTGCCAAAAACGAAACCTTTTGGAAAACTTGCTCTGTTAATCTGGGTAACCTGTGAACAATAACCGCTCTGAATCTCTAAACCCAGTAGAAGGAAGGCAAAAACAATGCCTTCTCCCAATGAGAAACCCATATCTTCTGTGAGAGAGAGAGAGAGAGAGAGAGAGAGAGAGAGAGAGAGAGAGAGAGGGTTATCGTGAAAGTATGGTGTTACGGCTGGAGTGATCTGGATTTATAGAAGCAGACAGCCCAGAATTTGGAGGGATGGAGTGGTGGGGACCTCGAGAATTGGGTTGTTGAAGAAACCGAAGGTGACGGTAGTGGCGCTAGTGATTGATAAAAGTGAAGAATCATTGAAGGCGATTTCTCCTTTCACACATATTTTCTGGCCTGTTTGGAATTTGGATGTTGTTGTCCAAAAAACTTTGATGCGGGATTGGGATTCAGTCGATGCAAAGTCCGCTCAAACAATTCGAACAGTGTTCGAACGGGCGATGGATCGACAATAACGAGAAACATTATCTGCGACCACGGTCGCTGAACAATTGGCCGACCTTGAATGTGAACGCGCTACAATTTGCAATAAAAAAATGATAAAAATCAATTAATTGTAATGCATCTTGAATTTATTGTAAAGAGTAGCTTGTTTATTTTTCAACAGGGGTCTCTAAAGTTTTTCTGTGACCACAGTAGCAATTAATGCGACATCCACAATTAACTCTTCCGTTCCAATTTTTTTAGCAAATTACGCTCAGTTTGGAAGGAGTACAAATGCAGTTTGGAAGTTAATTATATATATATATATATATATATATATATATATGAATAAATATAAATAGTTTTTATTACTATTTTCTATTATTTTATAAGCTGTCATTTTTTAAGACATTTATACAGTCTACAAGTTCACATAAATTGACTCTTATATGCCAAATTTGTAAAATTATACGGGTTACTAAGTTCAATTTGAACTGTTTATTACTTTAATTTAACCATTCTTATTCTTATTATTAATTTATTTTATTATTTAATTTAAAATTTTTGTTATATAGTAATAATATTAACTAAGTGTCTGTTTGGTTTGCAGGAATAGGGGTCTAGAATCGTAATTGGAATGAATTATTCCCATTTCAACAGTTTGGTTGGGCAGAATCAGAATCCCATTCCCATTCTTGTTGGAATCGCATTCCCCCATTTGAGGGAATGGCCATTCTCTGACCCTCCCTTGGGAATAAAATCCCACTAATTTTAATTTCCATTCCCATTCCTGTCTGAACCAAACAGACTATGAGAATGGACCATTCCGATTCTGAAGGATTTCGATTCCGATTCCGACTACGAACCAAACGGACCCTAAATTTGTAATTATTTAAATATTTACTCAATTAAGTAAATAATAATAACAATCAGTTATTTATAAAAATAATTAATAATAATAACAATTATCAAGTACTTAATTAAGTAAATAATAAAAAACAAAATAACAATCATCAGTTATCATTAATGTTTATTCAAAACATGCCCCATTATAATTACTGAATACACTAATTAAACCTTAAATAAGAATCAATTTTTATTAACAATCATTAAAATTGTTAAGCCAAATCATTAATGTTTATTCTTAATTGCAAAATATGAATTAACAAATCTATTATATAATAATTATACTCAATTGGAAAAAATATTTTGCAAGTAATTATTTGATTTAATTTGATTTTTTTCAATTTTTGTAATTATTTATAATAGGCATTTAGGGTCGGCTCTTTATTTGATTTAAGAGACTTAACCATGTTTTATCTAGACAATGACCCCATACTAAGTAAGGGGCAACTACAATATCATTTAATTTGAAATTTACTATTTAATAATAAAAAATCAATGTCCTATTGAGCAACCCACCCCCAAAAACATATCAATAACTTTGAAATCATTAATCTATTTATAAAATAGTAAAATTAGATGGGTGTTTACAACAATATCACCAATACTCCAATACTACTTAATATTTAGGGATATATGAATGGATAAAAAATATTTAAATGATATCTATTCAAAGAGGCAAAGAAGGATGAAAATCATTCAAAGAAATTGCTAAGAAAAACAATCCATGCCAAACAACATTTGCAGATGCATCCATCCTTTGAAGTAAGAGATGAAAAATATATGACTACAATCAAATCATCATCATGTATCGCTACAATCAACAGATAATATAATTAGGACTCCAAAGCCCATCCAAAAAGGGAAACATGAAAGAAAGGAGAATAATGAGACCATTCTAAGTATGGAAGTCACCTCCAAGTTAGGTGGTAACGCTTCTTTTAATCAATCATGGTTATGAATTTTAAGTCTAATTTCCCCACAGTGCACGTAGATTTGCTAGAATATATCTTTTGGAAAAAGGTAGAGAAACTTGTACATAACCTAATGGTATGCTTGAATTATAGGAATTGGGAGATCGAAATAGGAAATGTAGGTTGAAATTATAATTTTGGATATGTTGATGTGTCAAATTCAAGTCGGTTAGAATACTCATAGATTTTTAATTCATTCATTTAGTGTTAATTTTAATATTTTTTATTCCATGTCTTTAATGAGTAAAACAGATTAATAATTATCAGTAATAAAATAATAATAATGATGATGGTGATGATGATGATGATAACAATAATAAATATATTATTATTATTATTTACTAATAAGATATTCTTATTATGTGTGTATTGATTTCGAAATCAGTAATATTAAATTGTTATTATTATTATTATTATTATTAGTAGTAGTAGTAGTAGTAGTAATATTTATTATGAAGTAATTAATTTGTTATAATTACGATTTTTTGTTAATTCCTGAAAGAATAATTGCTTTATAATTCTTTTAGTTTAACAATAATGAATAATTGAAAGTTTATAATTTAACTTTCACTAAATGAAATATTTTTTGGATAATAATAATAGTATTAATTATAATTACTTATAATAATAATAATAATGTAAATAAGTAACACTAATTATATATTTATAAAATAACTAAAATGAATTAATATAAATATAAAATGATTATATCCCAATTAATAATTAACATTATTAAAATACTTATTAATTATCATTAATTAATTAACATTTCAAAGTAATAATTGTCATTGTTATAGTTAAGGAATTATTTATCAGTAAGTAATTATAATCAATAATTAATTTTATAAATAAGTAACAATAATTATATATTTATGAAATAATTAATATGAATTTAATATTAATATAAAATGATTATATCCCAGTTAATAATTAAAATTATTAAAATACTTACTAATTTTCATTAATTAATTAACATTCCGAAGTAATAATTATCATCATTAGTATTAGTAATAATTAATTATAATTATTGATAATAATATAATTATATTAATTAATATAATATTATTAATTATAAATACTTATAATAATAATATAATTAATTATTTTATATAAATTTATGAATTATAATTTCTGATAATAATTATAATATAAATAATTAACATTAAATATTTATTTTCAAAATAATTAATATTAGTCAATATAAATATAAAATGATTATTTCCRAATTATTATTTACCATTATGAAAATATTTATTAATTATCATTTTGAATTAATAATGAGCAATATTGTTAGTAATAAATTATCATTAATTATGTAATAGCAATAATTATTATAATAAATTATTTTTTTGAATTAATAATGAGAAATATTATCACTAATTAATTATTATCAGCAATTAAGTAATAACAGTAATTGTTATAAGAAATTATTTTTGGTAATTAATTATTATATGTGAATAATTATTATTATTAATTAATAGTTGAAATTAATTAATTAGAAGTAATTAATAGTAATTAATTAGTAATTAACAATAATAATTATTAGTAATTAATAGTTGTAATTAATTAATTAGTAGTTAACAGTAATTATTATTAGTAATCAATAGCTGGAATTAATTAATTAGTTTTGTAATTAACAGTAATTAATAATTAATAGCACAGTTCCCATTTTTTAGGAAATGATTGAAAGTGGGAGCTTCTCACTTCTCACAACTCTACATGGTGGTGGACTCCACTCTGCATGTTAGTGGGCTTTTTTCTTGAACTAATATTAATCAAAATTTGACACATGCCAAGTGGGGCTCTGTTCTTGAACTACCACTAATCAGAATTTGACACATGTCCATTTTGTTTAAATCTTTGGAATGACAAGTGTCTGAATAGTGGAGAGCCACATGTTTGACGGGGGGAGGCTTTGGCCTGTAATCATTCATTTAATATATGTATAGTACAAATAAATACAAAAAGTAAGGTTTTACACTTTAGGTATTTGTATTTGTACTCCTTCCAAAATCTTATATATAACATAAGATTTTGCACTCTATATATTTGTATTTGTACTCCTAAACTGAGTCTTACTGTTTGAGAAATTTTCAGACCATATCAAACCCTTTTCATATTGAAACTAAACCATATTAAATCATTTTATTTCAATTGGATGTATTTCCTGATTCGGTTTGGGCCATTTTATGATTTTATTGGGCTTAATCCAAGTAACACCGCTACCCTTCCAAAGTTTTTTTTTTTTCTAATTTTTATGTGCATGTATATGTCAGAGAGAGAGAAAGTTAAAAGTTAAAACTTTTGTTTTACTATTTTAATATAAAATAAAAAAAATTATTATATAAATATTATATGTAAAATATTATATAGATAAAATAAACACCCTTAATAATTGGCAAGGGTCTCTAGCAAGTTTCTCTGCCCGCATCCTATCCACAGTGAATTGCAGCCCCATATTTTTACATTTGAAAATGGCAATGCAATTCACGGCAGATAGACTGCGGGTAGAAAGTAATGGATAGGAAATCGGGTTTAACTCAATGAGGCTAATAATGTGTTGTGATTAGCAAATTTGAACTCTTCGATCCCTCTATTTTTAAAAATCCAAAGTCAGCTGAAAGAACTAGGGCCAAAGTTATTGCATTATAGACTCAATTTGGAAGGAATACAAATGTAAATATATACAGTGCAAAATTGTAAATACATGCAAAATAATATAAAATATAAGGTTTTGTACTCTACATATTTACATTTGTACTCCTTCCAAACTGAGCATAATAAAAATCCTTGATTCTCTATTGCAAACCAACACACTTGTCTTATTAAATAAACTGTGATTCTCTGTACAATCGCTACAGAACTGTTTATTTCAAAGGATGGCACCATGGCTCACAGGGATCTGACATTTTAAAGAGTACTAAATTTATTAAGAAATAAGGTACACCTTGAAATTTTCTTTAAGCGAACGTTAAGAAACTTCTAAACCACTGGGCATTAAGAAATTTTTGAACCACTTCACAGAGTCTTTGGGATATCTCTTGAGCTTGTTCTTGTAGTCCACAAAATAGAGGCCAAACCTAGATGAGTAGCCTGCTGCCCATTCCCAATTATCCAATAGCGACCATACAAAATACCCTTTCACATTACACCTATCTTCCCTGCATTATTCTGGAGTTATGTGAGTTTATTCAATATTTTTATATTTTTCCTACATTCATCTCTACCTATATATTATTTATACAGAATCATGTATGAAAGGAGAAGGTGCTGCAAGTCTAATTGCCAAATTTTAATAATTTCAATTACATCGGACTAGAGTTAGGGTTCAGTTTATTCAAAACAAATTCCCAACCCAACCTGACCCAAGTTGCACCCTTAAAGGAGAGAGGAACAATTTGGCTGTCCACATTCCACAGCCTGGAGATCATGTGAAATCACTCTCTATATCTCCTATCAGCAAAATTTTCTCACATCCCTACCCACTACTCATTTGTAGTGTGTATTGAGAACATCTCCTTATGAATGACAAGGGAGATATTTCCAATGCATGCCTATAGTGTTTTGAGAAGAATTTGCGTGTAGGAGATCTAAGTTATTAGAGTTCTTATAACATGTCACAGGGAGAGATTGACAGCACAGACTTTTGAGTGATTACCAAATTTTTTCTCAAACCCCCCTTACCAATAGGATTTGGTAAGCCCAATGATCGGTAAGTATTTACCCGGGTAAATGCACTTACCAGGTAAAGTGTTTTCTATGAAAGAGTTAATTGGGTAAGTGCGTTTACCCATGTTCTTTTATTTCTCATGTAAATAAGGCAATGACCATTTTAGCCCTAAAAATTCATTATTATAAGGGGTATTTTTTCATATTCAAGTGTTGACAACTTTCCCCTAAGGTGGGAAAATTATTTACCCACATAGGAGATGGGTATCACTCGTAAGTGATACCCAAGAAAATAAACTTTCCCTGATCCCCACATAAATCTGAAAAAAGAACATGAGATTCTTGGCCAATGGGATTTTAATATTCTTTGAATAAATTTGCTGAAACCTCCCCTGAAGTTTTTGACCAATGCTGAAATTTCTCCTGAAGTTTAGTATTTGCAATCACCTCTCTTGAGTTTTTTGATATAGTTGCAAGTATACGCCCTCTGTTAGAATCCTCTAACAGAAGGCACAAAAATGTCCAAAATACCCATACAATTATTATTAAGGCTAGTTTCTACAGAATAACATTATAAACTTTATTAAGAAAAAGTAGAGAATTTAAAGTCCAACTTTACCTTTGAGTGATTGATATGAAGGGAAAATTTGAAAGACAAATCAATAAAGGAGATTGGAAGGCTTTGGGTTAGCAATTCATATGAAGAAAGAATTTGAAAAAAAAAAAACATTTTGATCAAAAGTAACTTTACGGGTATTTTGGATATTTTGATGCCTCTTTTTAGAAGATTCTGACAAAGGGAGTCTTCATCCAACTTGTTGTCTTTTGGCATGGGACAAAATTGCCTTTTTGGACATGGGTAAGTGATACCCATCCTAGGTTAAATAACTTTCCCACCCGGAAGGAAAGTTGCCAACACTTGGATGGGACAAAATTACCCCTTTTAATCATGGCTTTTTAAGGTTAAAATGGCCATTATCCTATTAAGCCAAGAAATACAAAAATATGGATAAATGTACTTAATTAGGTAATTATTTTTCACTTACCTGGATAAATGCATTTACAAGAGTAAATAGCTTTCTGAAAAGCGAACCAAGCCTAAACTCTAAACTCCGTGAGAGAGGCCCGCCACTGGCCAGGTTGGTTTAGGTGTGACTATGGTTTAACCTGGTCCTTAATTGGTTGGAACTATTTTCTGCCATAATTAAGTAGTTGATTACATACTTAATAGAAGCCAATAAGTTTGTGAGGTAGTCATTGTGGTATTTGATCCTTTTTTGGTCCATGAGCGCTTTTTTGATGGAGATTAAGGGATTATTTGCATCGTCCATCCCTACAAAACCAAAAATAAAGAAAGAAATAAATTATAAATTAAAATAGAAAAAAATGCCATTGTCTCGATGTATTTAATTAAGACAAGATTATTACCATTTTCAGTGATAATGACAGTAGGGTTTCTATACTTCAGCTTGATGTAGTTCATCAATTTTCTGATTCCCTCTGGCACAATGTACAACCATATAGAAGATGCCTGCATTCACCAAATAACTAATTAGAAGTCTATGTGTACAGCGCTCTGCTAATTAACAATTAATACTCGTTTGGTTTACCCGCTCTCCTATTGCTTTCCCATGCTTCCATGCTGGAAAGGAGAAAAGAACAATATTAGTCAATATCTAAGCTTGGCAGAAATAAAAAAGGCTATAGGCTTGTTTTGTTTTCAGAGCAATTTCATTTACACTGGTGCCAAAGTATGGAATCACAAATTTTGATTTATTTTTGCTTTGGCTTTTGTCTTATTTTGTTTGTTTGAATTTAAAATGAATTTCTTAAAATGAAACCTGCAGCAAAGTAGAGCAAAGTAAGAACATACGAAGTGTAATAACACCAGGATCTGCCAAGGTGTCGTTAAGTAGAAGATCGATTATATCAGTACTATTGTCTTTAGCGTAATACGTGGTGTAGTGATTTATGCCCACAAAGTCCAATGACCCTTTAACTAATGCAGCTTCAGCTCTTGAAAATGTTGGCAACCGGCGTCCAACTCTACTCTCATTGAGCTTGGATATTCCCCAAAGAACAGTGGTTCCAAAAACCTGAGTAACAATTACTTGTAAAGCTTAGCTTATTTAGTGAACTATTTTCATAACTCACACGTCTTTTATAGCCGAAAAAAATCAATGTTTTAAAACTCTCATTGACCTGGACGGCCTGAAGGGATGCAAACGTGCAACTTTCCCGTGTTAGGGTTGAGATTTTGTCAAAATGTTAATGGGTCCAATTCGAACCCCCCCCCCAAGCATAAAACAGTATAAATTATTAGTTCGGGCCAACCCTTGCACCCTAAAACAGTATAAATTGGTCAGATAACCAGTTTTATTTTACCCCAAAACATAATTGACTCAGATGGTGGAACCGCTAAACGGCTGTTTGGCATCGTTGTTGTTTYCCGGAGCAATGGCGCTATATCAGCGCCACATCGGAAAAAATGGTGCTCCAGGAAATGGGCATTTGTTTAGAACCATTTTTCTATAAAAAATGATACTTCAAGGCGACGAAAATCGGAAAGGGCTTGGGGCAATGCTAAATTTGGCATTTCCTGGAGCTGCAGCTCGTTGCTGCCAACAGGACAGTGATGTAGCATTGATGTAGCACTGAATAATGGGTATCGGTGCTGAAAACGTTTCCTGGAGCATTTATACCAAACAGAAATAGTTGTTGCTCCAAAAACGTCCTACCTGACAACAACGACTCCAAACAGAAAAAGTTGTGGTTAGAAAACGGTGCTTCCAACCACACATCAGCAGTATCGATACCAAACATATACTAAACCATTTGGCCTGATAAATGGTTTTTAGATCAATTATTTTGTAATTATCTTTTTTTTTTGAAAATCTTAAATATGTTTTGGATTGATCAATTCGTACTGAATGGTCCAACAGATCACCCAAAAACTAGACATCAAAGTGGTTTGGTCTCTGGATTGATTTTTAGAGCCTTGTATAAATTACCAGCCAGACTGAAAATCTTGAGCTCTCTGTGCTGCTTCAAAGTCCTTGTTAGAGTCTGTCATCGGTTCGAACCATATAACATTGAGTGTTATCCCCACTGAACCATGTTGTTTTCGCTGTAAATATACAAGAAACGAAGTAAGTATCCACGATAACTAATCTGTGTGTGTGAGTGAATGAATGTGACAAGCTTGGGCCAGTGGGCAATGGCCCATAGATTCTTATAAATCAGGGCCAAGGGCCCAATTCCATTTGGGGCATAGTGATTTACCTTGTATTTCTTGCGGTAGATGTCAAACGCGGTTGCATGAGAAAGGAGAACATGGTGGCCAATAATGTAAGGCTCGGTTGCTGAGTTGCCGGCTCGACAGAAGAGCCGAAGAAAAATGGAGCACCGCCCCGGTGCCTGGATACCCACATCATAGCCTTGGATTGCAAATGTGTGAGGCTCGTTGAAAGTAATCCAGTCACTCGGTCCCCGAACTTCTGAAAGCATGTCTCTGCGTATACCGCAAAATCCTTTCTGTTTTTTTTTTTTTTCATTTAGATCGATATGAGCGAAGATATTTGAGCGATTTCATTTTCCCAAAAAAAAAAAAAAGAAAGGAAGATCAAGTAAGAATACTTACATGATTTGGGGATCGAGCCACCCCTTATATTTGTCAGCCAAGGCTTGGGGAAGGTCCCAGTGATAAAAGGTTAGATATGGTTCAATTCCTGCAATATGCAATCCCACATGTCTTTGCGCTTTAGATACCAAAACTGGTTGCATTTCCTATTCAATTTGGGTGTGTACCGTGTACGTACCATTTGCTAGCAAGGCGTTGATGAGATTATTATAATGGTCGACTCCGGCCTGGTTTATTTCCCCACTCCCGTCTATTCACAACACCAAACAACACATACAAAAAATAAATAATTACCATTTAGATATATACAATGTCCAAAATTTTAATTAATACGATATGCTCGTATCGGAAACTGTTCAAAACTTTAAATAAGGAGTGTTTCGGATTTTAATTATTTTCAAGGGGTATGCATATTTAAATTCGACCTCCCGATGCAATTAAAAAAAAAAAACTTAAAATAACAAAATTATGAAATAGCAAAACAACCGATACACCCTGTTCGTGCATATTGGGTCTATATATTTATACTTATAAGGTTTTTTCTTCCTTTCTTTTTTATTCCTTAAATGAGAAGTTGGATTTATCTGATAAGTTAACTCACTTGGGAAGATCCGAGACCAAGCGATGGAAAAGCGGTAGGCATCCATTCCCATATCTTTCATAAGCTGTATATCCTCCTATACCCAGATTTCAGATGGCATGCATACATGTAGTATGTTATTACTTGTTACATTATCAATCAATATTATTATAATTGTTGATATCAGTTTGAAGAGGTTAAAAGGAGACTCGTATTATAGCGATGGTACTGATCAACTGCAACATCTGCATTGCTAAAATCAGCTATCTTACCTGCACAAACCCTGGTGAGACAGTCTAAAGTCAAAACCATCAAATTGTGAGATGCATGGTTTTCGAACCACCATTGATCCGGATGGTTGGTTTTCACCCTAAACTGAACCGCTATTTTGTCCATAATTGTTGAATTGGTAAATGATCCATTCATTCGGGCAGTGGTTAAACCATCATCCCGTTTGACCTGAATAACAGTTTTGGACTGTTTTTATTTTAATTATATATATATTTTTTATTTTTTTATTTTCATGTATTCATCCATTCAGAGTCTTCAGAGCGAGCGGTCAAACTGCCGACCCAAAAACTCGTGGCCACAGTGGTTTCAACTCCAGGTTGGTTTTAAAACATTAGTGAAGTATATACAGTGCACAACAAAAATTGTGGCCTCCACTCTACCATGCATCCCACGCGGTTGATCTTAGAAGTTAGAACTGCCAAAAAGTTGACCTAACAAACGAGCCCAACCTGAAAAAAATAGGGTTAAGGTCTCATATTTAGTCATCTGAATTTGAAAATGACCTGACCCAACCCAAAGAAAAAACTGGGTTGGATTGGATTGAGTCACGGGTCAACTTGTTGATCCGATTGTTAAGTTTAATTGGGACTGTTTATGTAGTTTAAAAATTTTCACTCTTTAATCTTTATTATTTAGTCTTTACTCTTTGAATCGTTGAATGTTCATTTCGATTTCGACTACGAACCAAATGGACCCTAAGACTCCTTAGCCTTAATTAATTGTGTTATTTTAAATTGAGGATAAATTACAGACTGCCACACTGTACTTAGGGGTGGTAACACTTACCCCCTCCCCCAACTCCTTTTAACTTTTTAGATTCCAACACTTTACCCCATTTATTGGCATTCCGTTAGTTATCTTTATGAAATATTCCTTTATTTTTTCTAAAAAGTAGAGAAAGGAAGGGAGAGGTAAGGAAACCTCTACAAATCTTGTAGTAGAAAGCCTTATGTGCTGATTTCGGCCAAACTTCTTGTGAAAGGAAGAGGAGAAAGTTGGGGATTTCAGCGATAGACAGAGGAAATGGAAGAAAAGAAATGAAGGTTGACTAGGATAGTGATTATTAACCCTAGTCGCCAGCCCCTCATTCTATTTATAATTAACTTAAATATGGGATATTACAAAGATGCCGCTAGTATGGCGGCAACTCAACTAAGTACTTACAATTCCTTTAAAAATAAAAGACTAATGGACCCAAGGCCCAACAACTTCTTAAAATAAAAAGAAAACAAACTAAACATAAATTGGCCCAACATAAATCAACCCACTCAACATTCCCCCTCAAGTTGGGAATAGATGTCACACATTCCCAACTTGTGTAGATCATGTTCCAGCTTATTCTTCGCAACACCTTTTGTGAGAACATCAGCAAGCTACAGATCAGAAGAAATGTATGGAAGTAAACTTCTCCAGAAGTTACCCTTTCTCTGATAAAATGTCTATCTACTTCAATGTGCTTAGTACGGTCATGCTGGACTGGATTATGGGCAATATTGATTGCTGCCTGGTTATCGCAGTATAGCATCATAGGTTCTTTTGCCTGTACACCAATTTCTTTTAACAGAGAACGGATCCAGAGAAGTTCTGAAACTCCATGTGCCATGGCCCTATATTCCGCTTCTGCACTTGATCTTGCCACAACTGTTTGTTTTTTACTCTTCCATGAGACCAGGTTACCCTCAACTAGGGTGCACACTCCTGAAGTTGACCTTCTGTCATCAAGGCATCCTGCCCAATCCGCATCTGTATAGGTCTCTAGCTTCAGTTGTCCATAATCAGTAAACAATATGCCTCTACCTGGATGTCCCTTCAAATATGCAAGGATCCTATCAAATGCCTTCCAGTGTTAATCTCGTGGAGCATGCATGTATTGRCTCACTACACTTACTGCATAGGAGATGTCCGATCTTGTCATACACAAGTATAGTAGCCGACCCACAAGTCTTTGGTATCTCCCAAGGTCCTTCACTGGTTCACCTTCTGATGTACTGATTCTATGGTTCTGATCAATGGGGGTGCTAGCTGCCTTTGTTCCAAGTTTCCCTGTCTCTTGGAGAAGGTCCAAGACATACTTCTTTTGAGAGATAAAAATGTCATGTTTCGATCTTGCAACTTCAATGCCTAAGAAGTATCTTAGTTCTCCAATATCCTTAATCTCAAATTCCTTATGCATGTTCCTCTTCAAACTATCAATCTCACTCAGATCATTCCCAGTGACAACAATGTCATCCACATAAACAATTAGGATTGACACCAAAGAT